>CABFWB010000922.1:191148-204358 GCA_902151455.1 Timema bartmani
GAGATGGTGGGGGGGGGGGGAACTATTCTGGTAAAACAATACCCTTCGGGAACGCTCAAACGTGATTTGAACCCTGACTTCCCCGTTAAAGAAGAGTCCTACAGGATTAGGTCCACGCCTTAACCTGCTGGCCCACTGGTGTGGGTCACATTACTTGTTGCATTTGGTTTAAATCAAGAAAATATATTAATGCTGCGAAGAAAAGCTTGACCTAGGCCTAAGTGAAGATTTGCTCCAGACCTGCTCATATGCCCCACGTACGTGGGCAATATTCAACTATTACCGTGTGGAAGATCACCTCTCACAGCTACTCTTAGCGAAACAAGTAGCTATCACAAGAACTTGTGCGTAATTTAGTAGCACCGTATGTGATAGTTTTCAGTGATACTTACGTACAAACGCATGCGCAGAAGAAATACTAGTAGTCATGCATTTTCGAATTGAACAGCGATTTCCTTGTTGTTTCAACAAATGAGAAACGAGATATCTTAGGTTTGAAAAAAAAAATAGTTTTAAGAAAATTGGTTTTAATTAAATGTATTTCATAGAAATACTCATCCCTCAAATCTTAAGGGGGGAGGAAAGGGGACGCAAGATAAGGCAAGTTTTTTTTCTGCAGTTTTTATGGCAAAACACTTTTTTTTGGCCAAAATTAATATAATAGTGCTCTAGTACAAACATATGATTTAATTTTTTTTCAAAATTTCTTTAATATCTGTCAAGGGGTGTTTTAGAATTTAATGACAACATTTTATCTTCATTTAAAAAGTTTGTTAGATAATGACAGCATTAATTCTCATGAGAAATATTCAGGAACGGTTGATATACCATAATATGAAGAAACTTAAACTCTATATTTGTAAAGAAGCAATATTATATTTATTTATGCAAAAAAAAAATTGCCATAAAAACTGTAAAAACACCGATCTTTTCTCGCGTACCCTTCCATCTCACCTTAAGGGTGATTGATTAAATAACCAAGCTATCATATTTGTTAATTTAGGGCTATAACTGCATATATCATGTTCCTTAAATTGAAAAATGACACCTGGACACAGGAATCTAGCTTGGGACCTTTGGGCACCACTTATCAATACTTTGGTGCAAAATTCTCTACTGAATTAAGTATGGAAATATCCTCCTTGTCTGTAAATACGTTTCGGTTATTTTCTTGTCTCTCATCATAACAAACATAACCGGTATCCAAGATGGAGATTGTTGTAGGTTGCAGACGCAAGTCTCTTATGTTCTTTGTTTGAAATTCTTACATGCAATTGTAGCACACGCAGTGGACATTTAAGAGAACACTTCTTAAAAGTTATTAGTTTGCACTTGTTGAAGGATAACATTTATTGATGAATTTGTTTGTTTTTTTCACAAAGAGAGAGTATTGAAGTTTTGAAATTTGTCGACCTCAAGAGTATAATAGCCCGTGAAATTGTATGTACCTCTAACTCTAAAAAGTGGGTCTTAATATCGTGTATGACTCTATTTATGTCTGACTATCAACTATATACTATTTGTATGGTCCAATTTTCAATAGAAGGAACTTATCTGAGAACTATCAAAAACTACCAGATCTACTACTACGTCTTAAAGTCAAGTAAGTGTTCTGCACCTGTAAATTTCAATATATATTATCACTGGCTATAAATTAACATTAATAAAATAATAAAATGTTATCAATGCTAACATAAAAAATTTGTTTGTATTTTCTAAAAGGCTTTTCCTATGAAAACTGGACTTTACCTGGCGAAATTGTTTAATGGATTTCGTTCAAACTTAAAATATAGACATAACATTTTAAAAGCAATATCGTGATTTATATTCAAGCTCTAAAAAATTAATGGTAACTTACAAATTACTAATGTTAGAAAATTTAATTTTTTTCAAAAATGCTTCTAATGATTTGGCTCAAGATATAATATATCTGGGGAGTGTATTCCATTGTAAACAACTCTGTTTACCTGATTTTATAAATAAAAATCCTTTACAGTTATATGAGTTAGCTGATAAATGAATTTGATGGTTTTTAATGGTTTAAACCAATGGTCAGCAACTGGTCGATCACGATTGATCAGCCGATATCGTGGTAATTCTCAGCCGATCACATAAGAAAACTACATCGTAGTTAAAAGTTAGTAATTGAGTCTTCTAAACATATATTATATCAAATACTTTCAAATATTATTAGACTGTGAGTAAAATAACCTTAGCATGATCGGTAATTTTATAAGCAATTAAATAGTTTGAACTAAAATATACATTTTATTTAATCTATTTAGTTTCCCTAGAAAGGTAAAACACAAGTATTTGAGTGATGGTTTAATATAATAATAATAATGTTTAGCACCGCGTCTTACTACCCGTTCGGGTTATACGCTTAAGTACTAATTACGCTAATGGATTAGTAATTGTGAGGGTTTGAATTTAGAGGAAGTGAACCCGCATTTGCGTGGAGGGAGAGTGGAAAACCATTTAGGAAAAACCACCCCCAGTTCACCCGACCGAGATTCGAACCTCGATCTCCCCGTCTTCAGCGGTCGAGCTCAACACGACTAGCGCGTTAGTCAACTACGCCGCCGAGGCGGGTGATGGATTAATAAAAGAAAATACTTGAAATATATAAAAAAAATTAAACTAAAATCGAGCGCAGAAACGATGGGTGATCGCGGGATTTTTGATAAATAGCCCAAAAAGGTTGCCGACCCTTGGATTAAACAAATTGGCTCAAAATTTATATCTTAATAATTAATGTTAAATATGAGTAGAACAATAATATTTGTTTATATGAGGATAGTTTAATTGAGGGTGATTTACTGACAACTGATACTTGTAGGCCTATATTTAGCTATTAACTATCATATACTATTATTGTATAGAAGGAACAGTTGTGTTCTACAATTTGGGTTAATTTGTAAGCTGCATCGTCGTAGACGACTACAAGCACCAACCCACCTCGTCCAACATCCATAGCAATCTCTTCGTCCTACTCCTACACAGCGTCAATCCACCTCGTCCAACGTCCATAGCAAGCTCTCCGTCCTACTTCTCCACAGCGTCAATCCCCCTCGTCCAACATCCATAGCAAGCTCTTCGTCCTACTCCTACACAGCGTCAATCCACCTCGTCCAACATCCATAGCAAGCTCTCCATTCTACTCCTCCACAGCGTCAATCCACAATCCACCTCGTCTAACATCCATAGCAAGCTCTCCATTCTACTCCTCCACAACGTCAATCCACCTCGTCCAACATCCATAGCACGCTCTCAACCTCTCCATCCTATTCCTCCATAGCGTCAGTCGAATGGACAGGCGGAAGACGAGGACAGGAAGGAAGAGTCCAACATATTCTCACATTGTTCTGGAACAGGAAGAAAAGAAACAAACTCCACATTAAGAGTGCACGTGTCTTTTCCTCTTGGTTAGCCGAGCGTCGCCTCTTCAATTATCAGCCTCATATGCTGGCCGGCGCGGTGTTGAGCCTCACGCCGGTACAGTCGCTACACCGTGGAAACTGTACACGTGGGGAGAGTTTCAATTTAGTGTCACGTTAGTTCAGTCGCAGCGATACTTGAGGTGAAAGGCTGTACATGCACAGTACACTCGGGTACACTTGGGGTGATTGATAAATCGTCACTTGTTAGAGGTCATCCATAAAGCACGTAATTCATTTTTATTACTTTCTTAATGCCGGGATCACGATCAACTTAAACTTAACTTAACGTAACTTAACGTAAAGAACCTCCTTGTGTGTTTAAATGGAAGCGATCACGATGCACTTAACTTAACGTTGACTTGCAGTTAACTTAACGTAAGAGATGTCCTGGGAGGTATTTTACTTTACTTTACGTTACTTGAAGGGTATCACGTGATCTAGCCAGCCAATCATTATGCGAGTGACGTCATCAGGGATATTTAGTAACTCATTTGTTGGTATTATGACTAATGTTTACTCTTTAGCGTAAGTTCTAGTGATCAGACATTGAAACAAAATAATTACACTAAAATAGGAAAGCTAAATTTATCCAAAAATATTTGTAATAGATATTTATTATATCGATTGAAAACTGTAAACATTCACAGATCATCACTGTAAAACTAGTACAAATCACAGATCATACTCGAGAATGAAGATGTTTGGCTCGAGTTGTTACGTTAAGTTACGTGAATCGTGATCACACATACGTTAAGTTAACTTTAAGTTAACGTTACGTTAAGTTACGTTAAGTTACGTTAAGTTAACGCTAAGTTGATCGTGATCCCGGCATAGCCCCCTCCCGCTCATGTACCACCAAGTAAACATTTAGCCTCCCCCTCCAACCTGTGTTACGTAACATATCACACATAGAGGGTTCTCTTTCCATAAGAAAGCTTGTGCGACACTAAACGAGCGATTCAGATTTAATACAATTCAGAATCGTAACTTATCGATAAGCTATGTTTAAAAACGCTGAAAACATAAACGATGTAACGTAAGTTCAGCTGGTAGAACAGTACCGAATCAAACCAAATATTCGGAACCCAAAATACTTGTATTTTACATTATTTTAAATAATTTTTCAAATGTTTGAATTTCTGTTTCTAAAAAGCTTTTTGAATATATGGTAAAATATTAACAAAATTAATCAAGTGTTTGACTGTTGAAGTATGAAATAGTTTAGAACTGTGGTACCTCGAACAAGGGATTAGGAAATAAGCCATTTTAATAATTCATGTTTCATTTATTTGAGGTATTTAACATGCAATTTCTGAACTGACTGATTATATCAGTACACGACTTATTAACTTTTAAATCTAGGACAGACACAACATCCAGCTCCCAGCGGTTAATTTATCACATTTCACCAATGATAACTCTTTCAGCCATGCTAGGAATCAAGCCTGGAACCCTGAGCTCAGTAAACATACATGCTACCAACTGAGCTAAGGTGTCGGACCATTTTAATAGAACACTATGGTATCAGTGATGTAGACGCGTTTTGGGGAAATGTAGTGGCATTTTCACCCACATGGATGGACATGTGAAGTAAGACCTAAGTCACGTCTAGTTTGGTATGCCGGTGATGGAGAGGTTGGGGGTTCGAATCAAGTCTGGGTGTACTGAAGTGTTTTTTTTTCTTCACTAAATGACTTACCATTCTCCCACTACACGGTGTATACATTTTCTCTAAAATTCTAACCTACTCATCCCTGTCTAATTATTGTAACTACACATATCACCCGGATGGGTAGTAAGACGTGGAGCACAAAATAAACAACCAACACAACATCAATCGTCTGATTCGCTTCAATGGCCGCATGGTTTGAGGCGCTACTCTTGCAGTATACTGGCCTATCAGTGACGGGGAAATCGAGGTTCGGATGTCGGTTGGGTGTACTAAGGTTTACTTTTCAAAATAGCTTTCCAATATCTCTCCACGTAAATGTTGGTACAATTCCTCTAACTATATCCTTTCTTATCCCTAAAACCACTAGCGTAATTAGTATACAAGCGTATAACCCGAGGGGGTAGTAAAACGTGGTGTTAAAAAAAAGCATTTTTCTGGCAAGAGGACGGAACACCACACTACAGGAATTACACTTTCTGTGCATTAAGTGATGAAATTCTGGTTTTATGAGTGGACGCAATGGCGGTTCCAGGGGCGGTTGTCGAGGGAGCGATTGGTTTTCACAAGGTTTATTTAAGTACAAATTCGATAGTTTTAATTATTAATGATTTTACTTAATAATAATCTTTTAATAACAATAATATTTCAAGTTTATAATTTTTTTTAAATAAAGTAATTAATAAAAGAGGACTTTAAAGAAAAAAAATACAATTTCGATTAACAAATCTGTAATTTGAATACAAAAACATAAAACTACTGTCACAATAAAAGTAATAAATCAGTAGATCTACACTTTATTTATCCTGAAAGGTAACAAACTTAAATTGATGGGTTCCACTATGGTCCAGCTTATAAAATAAGACATACTGTAACTAATCAAGGTAATAATGCTACATTTCAAGGAAAGTTAAGTGTAAAATAGGCTTACAATATATCAGTATTAAGAGAAAAAGTATATATCTGAATACTAATATTTTATTATCATACTAAACTAAGTAATCTAATTATTGGAAAATTTTAGTTTCAAACCAATTGCATTGTTGCACATCAGAGCTAAGTTGAGATGTTAGGTCATGTAGGAGATAGGGTGAGAGATATTTTAGGTGGTGTAGGAGATAGGGCGAGATATATGTTAGGTCATGTAGGAGATAGGGTGAGAGAGATGTTAGGTCATGTAGGAGATAGGGCGAGAGAGGTGTTAGATGGTGTAGGAGATAGGGTGAGAGAGATGTTAGGTCATATAGGAGATAGGGCGAGATATATGTTAGGTCATGTAGAAGATAGGGTGAGAGAGATGTTAGGTCATGTAGGAGATAGGTTGAGAGAGATGTTAGGTCATGTAGGAGATAGGGTGAGAGAGATGTTAGGTCATGTAGGAGATAGGGTGAGAGAGATATTAGGTCATGTAGGAGATAGGGTGAGAGAGATGTTAGGTCATGTAGGAGATAGGGTGAGAGAGATGTTAGTCAGTAATTCTTTACAATATTAGGGTATATGTTTAGATGTTTATTATTATTTTCTATGCAGGATGGGAGGACAATCACTGACCTCCTTCCCTGAATCCGCTACTGAGTGAACGTTAAACATGCTACACCGAAACTAACTCCACTTGCAAAACAACCTCCTAAAAGCGCCATATGGAAACACAACGCACGTATCTCTATGACGGGACGTGTGACCTTATCTAGGGGACATGTCTGTATACAAACTGGTAGTTAATCAAAACAATTGCTATTAATTTGAAGGAAGCTCTAGCAGTCTACCGTCCCACAATATCTCACTAGTCCATTGATGTTTATATAAACGGGGTAAAGATGAGGAATACATCATTTTAGCCACTCTTACGTGGAGGGAGGGAAAGAAGCATTTTAGGAAAATACACTGTATAGTACACCTGGCCGGGATTTATTACCTTGATTTACCCCTCACTGGCAAACCAGACAAGACGAGATTGACACGTTTGTCTACGTGCTCACAGGTGAGGGTGCTATCAATATTCGGTAGTTAATATAATTTACAAACAATTCTACGGCTGACGTAATAAAAATCAAAATAATTTGGCCTGCAACGGACGGCCACCTCGAGGTATTTTTTATGTTCAGACAGCCAGAGTGTACTATACAGTGTCACATAGATACGATATTGTCACCTCAAGGTGTGTTCTATGTTCAGACAACCAGAGTGTACTATACAGTGTCACATAGACACGCTATTGTCACCTCAAGTTGTGTTCTATATTCGGACAACCAGAGTGTACTATACAGTGTCACGCTTGTGTGGATGGCCCAGAAAGACGCTGCTGGTACCTCAAGGCCAAGACGCGGCGTCCTCCGCAAGGTGTTCGCTTGGGGATCCACTGACGCATAACGTCATTGCCGCCACATTTCGGGGGCTGTCCAGGTGGCTTCCTGTAGGGTGGACGCAAGTTTTTGGCGCCAAACGCACCGTTCCCTTTGGATGGTTTCATGGTAATTCACTCGTGTAATGGTGCAATGTCCCTCATCACACATTACATGGCTCAGGAAGTCTTCGCGTGTTAAAGTTATTGTACTTTCAGGGGATGTTATTGGATGAACGTACAGTTCCATAATTTCTTCATACAATTTTCTTACAAAATGGTTTGATTATGATTAATTTTTCACATTTAAATTATTAGACTACAGATGTTTAGTTAGAATAAGTTCCGCCTAGATATATTAAAAAAATGTAATCGAATAGAAAACTCATCTAATAAAAATACAACATTAATTTAAATAGCAAAAGTTTAGACATTAGTTTTATTTTTCAAATAGTAAATTTAGTTTATAAAATAAGATAGGCCAGTTGTATTCTTGTTCAACTTTGGCGATCTAATCAATCACCCACCTCGATAGTCAAAACTTTTTTCTCGCAAGAGGCTTGTACCCGCATTTATGAGAAGGGAGAGGGAAGACAATGTAGGAAATATCATCCTCAGTCCATCCAATCGGGATTAAAGCCCCGATTTCCCTGTCTTCAGCTTTGGACGCTTTTAACAAACTACTGTAGTGTAACATGATTTTGTTAGGAAGAACAATAGAAGCTAGTTGCTAACGTTACTAAAACAATTTTAATATATTCATACGTCAAGTCATGTTATCTGCCGGTGTCACTGTTGTTCGATATTATCAATACCTATAAAATAACACAAATAATAAAGTAAAATATTATCAATGTTGGCCACAAAAAAAGTTTTAATTTCCTCTAATGTTCTTTCAACCAAAATTAGGGTATATATGTTGGTGCTGTATGTCACCTTAACACACACAGATATATATTCTGTATATATTCTCCTGGGGCGATTTCTCTGTGAGCAGTATCGATAGATCGGGCAGAGAACTGCACGACGAATTGGTCGATAGGCCACTGACCCAGCACACACACAGACACACTGCACGACTTGTGCTCTCTGCCCACTAATGTGATGGAGGAAGTAGAACACACAATGAATGCACTGACCGATGATGCGATTAAGTTCTATAACTAGTGTGGAAAATAAGATAAACCTACCGGCCTTTGGAGGTTGTGGTGATACTAGAGGGTGGTCTTTGTTAAAGTGATACAATAGTTGAGCATGAATTATAAATAAACGCCAGAAACCAAGTGGGTTTATAAAGTTACAGGGTGGAGCTCTCTGGCAGTAGGAGAACAAACATGGGAGGAGGAAAATACAAATATAATTACAATTTGTGTTGTTAGCCTCCAGGCCCCATATTAAATTACACACTTCACAGATTCACACAATAATATCCATCCTGGGCTCCTATACCAGCTACCTTTTGTTTCCCGGGTATTCAGCTCTCAGTGATCAACCGAAATAGGTGGGCATAGGGTCGTAGAAAATAGTTTTGTAATCATTCTAGTGATGAGCAATAAACAGGCACTATTATATCTGTACACATATTTTAACCTAAGCGTAACACCTGATTGGCAATATCTCAACTACCTAGGCGGCCCCCTTAAAATTTCCTATGCTTCATGAAGTATTTTTTAAATTTCCCTCGAGTATTTTTACCTGCCCAAACTATAGGCCTACGCGGTTAATACGTTAATGTGGTAATGATAAGGAAGGTAGAATTTAGAATAGAACTATCCACATTAAAGGGGCAGGATAGCGAGAGGCAATTAGGGGAAAAAAAAGGACCTCAGTGCACCCAGCTGGGACTCAAACCCCGACCTCACTATAAAAGGCGAGCCAGACTAGATTAGCATGTGTTTAGTCTGCCTGTGCATTGATACAGATATGAAGTTGGCGGGATAATAATATAAATAAAGGGATATGTGCTATACAATCTAGAAAAAGATAATCTTATAATGGTATCAGCCATGAGATTTTTTGTCAACCTGTTCATATGCTGAAGAGCTGTTTATACATGTAATGGTGGTCACATTGTTTGAAAGTGTCGGTCTCACAGTTTACTGGAGTTCCAGTGACTTAAAGATTAAGGTTCGAATCTAGGCCAGATGCACTGGGATGGTTTTACTAATGTGATTTATTACAGTGATTTCCGCATTTCCTCTCCATTATAATGTGGGTGCACTTTATCTAGATTAGATTACTCAGCAGTACAACTTAGACCCAGTCGTTATTGTTTATTACCTCCCTTCCCCTCGTACGTCTTACTACTGGTCCGGGTTATACGCATATTGATTACGCTAGCGTGCGGGTCTGAGGAAGGTAACATTTAGAGGAAATGTGCCCAAATTTGCTTGGAAGTGAGAGGGAGAAACCATTTAGATAAAATCACCTTAGAATCGAAATCCCTGTCACCGGGAAACCAGCTTGACTTTTAGAACCCGCACTTCGATTCGAGTAATGCATAGTGTATTAAACGTAATATTTAAAAAATAAAAAACAATTTAATTACATACATATAGACTTTTATAGTTTTGTGACACTTCTGGCACAAACACTTGTGCATAGTCACTTTCCAATATTTTACTATATATATATATAAGTATTGAAAATGGCACGTTAGCGCACTAACTACCTGTTATGCACCTGCTTCTGAGACCCTTAAATCCCGGTTATAAGTAACTTTGACTCTAGAGCAACAGCTGGTCCGTTACAGAACAATGAGATGGAGCTAAACTGTGCTGAATGATTAGACGGACATTACTGGGCGGTAAGGTCATTATTATTGGTTCTGCTATTGACTGATATTACGAGGATCTCTTCTTTGCACACTGACAAGGTCTGACCACTTTAAGGTGGGATGGCAAGGACTGCAAGCTAAGAGCAGTATTCCTGGAGTTTTATAGAAAAAGTAATTTTTTTTCGGTAAAATAAAATAAATATTTCTTCAGTATGAATAAAATAGAGTTTAATTTTCTTCACATTGAAATCTCAACAGCTCTTGAATATCTTTTAAGGGTGTCCTAAAAATTGGTAACTTTTCCTCTTCATTTAAAAGAGTTTCTCATAAAATGTTAGTTTGTCTCATGAAAGATTTTAAAGAAATTTTGAGATCACAATGTTTAGTAAACTAAACTATTTGTTTCTACTGCAGAAATATTTATTTATTTCGCCTACAATAATTGT
This sequence comes from Timema bartmani, assembly GCA_902151455.1. Taxonomy (NCBI): domain Eukaryota; kingdom Metazoa; phylum Arthropoda; class Insecta; order Phasmatodea; family Timematidae; genus Timema; species Timema bartmani. The sequence goes on from CABFWB010000922.1 coordinate 201,821, forward strand.
ATGCCACGCTGAACTTTTCTCACATCTCATTTAATCCCACCTGAAACGAATCCACCACCGGTTCACAAACCCACCATTGAGTTCTTCTCTACCGGTTCAAGATGTCGGGTCACTCGCACTCTGGACACAGACTGGGTATTACACACTCGAAAGGCTGTGAGAGCTTGAATAATATTTTAATGGTATAAAAATGCAATTATTTTTATTAAGTTTTTGTTATTTGTTTCTCTGAAAATAGACTATCGAAAACCGTATTTATTCCATGAAAGTTGCCCAACGTTTGATGATATATTTTAATTAGTGCACTTAACATAACTTAATATAAGGTAGTTGTTTTTTGCAAAATATTTTGTTTTATTAGTTCCTCACTGGTAAACACGGTATTTAAAACATTCCTTTAGTTTGGTTATTTTAGTTACATAAAAATCAATGAACTAAAACACTTATTCCTATTTGTAAATTAATTTTAAAAACTGCTTTACTTAGGAAGGAAATTGGTAATTTTTGCCAACATTTTTCTTTAAGCATAGTTAAATATTTTATATTAATATGGATAACATTTTATTTGCAACTTAGGCATAAAGATGTAGATAGAACCATAATGAGAGCACAAAATGAATATTTAAGTGAAAATACATAGTTAATGAGAACCCTGGGATTATTTAAAAGAATACCGTTCTTTTTATTAGAATCGAATTAGTTTAACCTGGATCATGGAAAAGAGACTGCCATTGCTAAATTATTATGCTTAACCTTGGTTGAAAACCATTTATCTAATGGAAATAGATGATGATGGTAAGTTTAAAGGAAATACGCCAGCATTAACACGGTAAAAGAACCTGGCTGGGTTATGAATCCAGACCATACCATCAACAACGGTAAAATGCTATGCAAGTCTAACTAGCACCTTAGACCTCGCCCTTACCGGTGCCGGTAACCTGTCATTAATAAAATAATTTCGTATCAAATTGGTAATTTTAAAACTAACTAAATATTCAAGTTTTTAAATCTCGCAGAGAGTATTATTAAAGGCATTGTTTAAATATTTTTTTATATTCAACTAAACAATGTTTTTCGTTTTTTCCTACTCTTATTTAAATATCGTTAACATAAAATCTTGTTTTTAACTATACTACTATTTCTCTAATAGTAATTTCTTACGCTTATGCAGAATTGAATACTATTGGTGAGTAACAACACATGACGTAAGCAAATAGATAATAGGGATTACCTATTCACAGAAATGATTGGTAAACAACTAATGGATATTATGGTCTATACTCCATAAGATAATTATCTTCTTGACAAGCAATGATTGATTTATGGGATTTCTCTTTTGCTATTTGAACATGGCTTACAGTTTTTGTTCAAGGTTTCATAACTTTTTTCCTTATGTCTTTTCCACAGTCAATGAAACGTTCAGATGGGTATTTAGGATACTTAGTACTCTGTGATGTCACAAGGACCACATGATATGTTTTTAAAATAGCCTAACCAACACACCCCTCCTATCTATTCATGAAAAAAGAAATAATTACTCGATTTATTATAAGCATTATTGGTCGTCCCAAATTTTAACAAAACTTACAAAGCTAAACAAAGCCGTGACAGGGAATGAGAGCCTTGTAAATGTCCATGAAATTCCATCAAACTATGTATTAATTTGTCTATCAAACTTACTATTATATATATATATTAATAAAATTAAGAGATTTTTATTGTCTGTCATGAGAACTGCGTGATAACCACAGCATGCAGAGGTTTGGATTTTATTTTTAAGTAGCCCTTTCAGACAAACATGTGAACCTAGAAGCCGGAATTTTAAAATATAAAGTTACCTTCCACGTACAATCACTAAACTAGAAACATTTCTTCCAGGCAAAGTCGGGTAGGGACTTTTTTCAACTAATATAAAGTAAATAAATTAATGATTAATACAATTCAGTGGTATTTAACTTATCCCCTGATATACTTCATGTATCCTTGAGTATACACCTACCACAGTTTGAGAAACGTTTCTTTAAATTAAATAATCAAATTAGTGTTTAAAAAAATAATAATATCAAAATAACAACAAATATTGATACCTCCTTGGGTGGCATAGTTCATGTAGTCAACCATTTTGACTAACCGTCAACATTTTGCAGGAAAAGGAGTTAAATAGTGCTAGAGTTTTCAATAAACTGCCTAAATGATCAATTCGATGAGAACAGGAGGAAGAAGATGAATAGTGCCAGTGCTAGCACTAAATGACATAACCAACGCTGACTCTAAGGTGACTCTAGGTTGATATTAAAAAATAGGTTTAGTACTACTGCCCGTATTAGCTGACTCTGACGTAATATATCTTATCTAATGAGAAACAATAGTGATGATTAATATCATCAGAGGCTAACACATATAACTTAAAGAATCAGGACGAGAATGGTAAAATTTAAGATACTGTATCGATATCATGTTAAATAAATGTTTGGCACAAATCGAGCCCCGTTGCAACATACCAGGGACCAGTTTCCTCTAACACTTACACCCCCCCCC
>CABFWB010000923.1:0-17250 GCA_902151455.1 Timema bartmani
TACTGAGTGACGTCACGCGCTCAGCCAATCAGATGTCTTTCTCCAACTGGCGCTACCTTCTATTCTCTTTACATTGGTCCCACCTTTCCCCTCTAGTAAAAATGTATAAAATAGCTTACGTTGTAATGGATATGGTACTTCAAGGTCATACCTCCCACGCCTTCCAAGCTATCAGCAGAAGTTGTTCCAGCAGATAGTCTGTATTCAGGCATACATATATAGTACATAAGGCCAGCAGTTTGGATTTCATTTTTATTTTCATATTGTTCTATGTATTATACAATCTGTACAGTAAGCAAAGTATAATATTTATTCATTAGTCATGATTATCCTGCATTACTGCCCAATGCAGTATAGTTAGATTGATGTAGTTAATATCTTGAGTATAAACCTATAGGTTTATATAAATTAAAATTTGTTCAAGCAGTAGACTTTTTAATTTAATGGAATTATTTTTCCAATTAAGGGACACCTCTTACTAACGGACATTCTTTTGATCCTGGAAGGGGTCGGATATTGAGAGATTTTACTGTATTCAATAAGATATTCTGTAGTTATTATTTGTGAACAGTAACTATACTCTTATACTGTACGGCCCTAAGAAGATAAGAGGGAATACAAACAAGGGCAACTACCGAGTTGACCTACAACAATGGCAGCCGAATGAAAGCAATACTTAGGTCACACATTTTGAGCGCGTCGTGCTGCCAGCGGGGTAATCTGTAAACTTCTCGACTGCTATAGTGCCGCGTGATGTCAGATATTATGGGGGGGAAAGAGCCCATGAGCCAGAGGCCATTTATAATGGGCTCTATGAAATATGGATGTAGGAGCCACAGTACTGCTAAACAGTTACAAACCCCTCGTTTCAAGAGATACTTACAAATAAGATCTAACATTAAAAGTTGATGTATTTAAGTCGTTACAAATTTAAAACGCACTAACACTAACGGTCTCTATTTTTCAACACTGCTTCTCTCACTGATGAGCTAGCATGATGGTATATAGCTTACTTACCCTATACTCTGAAATACAAGGAGTACAGTAGAAGAAGTCCCGTCTCGATCCAATGATTACTTTTTGAGTTTACTATAAACAAACAGGCAGACAATTGAAGGCACAAAGAGATTTAGAATGTTATTATATGTATAGATAATCTAAAAAATAGTACTATAACACACATCCATAGTATTTCTACATCTTCAGCTTGGGAGATATTAACTACTGGTTGTCTATACTATTTTTATATTTACTTATTTCCAGTATTTAACGTGTAATTTCTGAACCGACTGATTATATATCAGCAAATGACTTATAAATATTGTGACCATACGCCCTTTATTTTAGATGACAGACCTTTATTTCAATGCTTTGTCTTTAAGATTTTTTTCTTCTAAAATGGTAGTTTTGTCCTTTATTTTGTGAATTGAAATAGTAAATTGAATATTGGCGCACAGTACACCGCTCATAGAAACATGAAACTGTCCCTACTCTCCATTAAGCATAATATTTCCAATTTTTGACAACACTGGCAGCATTGCTTTCTGTATAAAGTATCTAAATTATTTTTTAAATATAGTAATATGATTGTTTAAAATGCTTAACTCACTCTGCTATCACTTTCAAGAACAGTGAACGAGCTAGTTGACACATTTTTATTGGTTTAAAGGGGTTATGTTTCAATGTTAGACTTTGGCTAGGCATGTATATTACATTCTACAATTATGGATGACGACGGGAATACTGTAAAATAAATATTATAGACGCAACTTTTTTCTAATTATGAAACAATTTCTGATTCGTCCTTTATTTTCTCCAAAAAAATATTGTCACCGTACTTGTAACTAACTTAGATATGGAACATAAACAACACCCAGCCCCTCAGCCAGTAATTTATCACTGTGAAAGGAGAAACTCACATTTAACCAATGATGAATTATTCGACCATGTCGGGATTTGAGCCCGAGTTCCTTAGCTGAGTGAGCAGACACGCCACAAAGCTAAAGTGTCGGGCTATATATTATATTACATTAGTCTACTCTATATTGTGTATTAATTTGTAATGTATATGTTTATTAAAATATCCCGGAAAGGTGGTCACATGGTATAGCACGTCACACTCGTATTAGATTGAATTGCCAGTGACGAGGAGATATGGTTTGAATCCTGGCTGGGTGTTTTAGTGTGTGTTTTCCTAAATTATTTCCCCCTCTCCCTCTGCGCAAATTTGTATACATTCACTCTAAAATGTACTTTCCTCATCCTTATTCCATTAGCGTGATTAATTTATGCATATAACCTGAACGGTTATTATAATTAATCACCACGCCTTTCTACCTATTCAGGTTATACGCAGGGAACGGGTACTAATGCGCGGTGAAAAATAAAGAGTATCCATGCTTAAAAAGTCAATAATAATGACTGTAAAATAATATATTTGCTCCCACTTCGGTGACCGCATGGCCTAAGGCGTAATTTTTTCAATCGACTTGACTGCCTATGACGTGGAGATCGGGGTTTGAATAACCGGTTGTATCTACTGAGATTGTATTTTCCTAAATGCTTTTCCGTTCTTTCTCTCTTTTTCTCCACGCAACTATGGGTAAACATCCTTTAAATTCAACCTTCTTCATCCATAATACATTGGTACGTATGCGTAGAACCCTAACGCGTAATTAACCGCTGTACTAAAAATGGGTTTTAAAAATGTGTTGCATAAACCCTTCTTCATATCAGAACCCTACCATAGCTGCTAGCTGGTGACGGACACGCCATAAATACGTAGTTGCTTTTTTTTTTTCAGAGGACGGGAAGACTGATTACTGTGTGTCTCTCTCTAACAGTCGAGCCACTGCACAACAGCTGTCAATCACCGCAACTTGATACACTTTTATTGACAGCTGGCATGATAATGGCCGGTTATGTAACCACACACATCCTGTGTCGTTGAAAGGATCTATTTCAAAAGTGAAAGTTTTATTTCAATCATCTTTGACTTTAGTGTGAAATGATTTAGCCTCTTGACCTCATTAGGATGGTTACAATTAAGTTGGGACATTTCTCATTTATTTTAATATACCTTCAATTTGATTTATAATTTTTAGTTTAGTCCTTTAATTTTTTGTACAAGACTCCTATATACTCGTTTGGGCTATCCACATATTTACAACAATATGGTGTACATGAAAAAGTTAGGTACACCCAATTGGGATTCAATCCCCTATCACCCTCTCATTAATAATAACACTAATCCCGCTAATGGGAATAGGGGTGATGAAGGTAAAATCTACAGGAAATATACCCACATCTGCAAAGTAAATTAAAAAATATATATATTTGTTACATCCGATCGGGTTTCAAACCCCGATCTCCCCGTCACCTGTAATCCAGTCCAACATTAAAGTGACGCGACCACCTTCGTAGGTTTTTTATAATAAGTATATAAACCAGATTTGGTGGTTGAATGGTCTAAGCCAGGCATCACTCTTGTATTAAACTAGATTGCTGACTACGGGAAGATTGAGATTCAAATCGTGGTCAGATGAACTGAAGGTGGCTTTTCATAAGTGGTTTTCTTATTTTTCTCCATGCAAATGCGAATACCCTTACTCTAAGTTCAACCTTCCTCATCCTTAACACACTATTGTAACTAGAACATATGCGTATAGCTTGAAATCGTGATAAGAGGAAGCTCTAAAATTAATAATCTTACTAATGTTATAAATGTGAAAGTTTGTGTGTTTGGATGTTTGGATGTTTGGATGTTTGTTACTCAACCACGCCAAAACTGCTAAACGGATTCGAATGAAACTTGGTACGTAGGTAGAGTATGTCCTGGAATAATATATAGGACTATTCCCAACCTTTGATTTTACATTAATTTTACAATACTAATGTTTAAACTTTTCGTATATTAGAGATAAGAGATAAATTGTGATTTTAATTTTACGAGTAAATATGAATGTGATTATAATTAAAATGTTAAAGTAAAGCTAGCATAATATGCTAGCTAGAGCTAGAGCTAGAGCTGAGAAAAACGCATAGATATAAGAAAAAAATTAAGTTTGATTTATGACCAAAACAGTTTAATTGAAAATTAAAAGATTTTATCAATTATTGCGGGTGAAGCCGCGACGGGTATAAGCTAGTATATGTATACATTATAAATAAATACTTACTCTATGGCATTAGGAAATTGAAAGTTCATTGCCGCACTTATAAAAGTACACCAATTATCCCTATCTTGAGCTAGTCCTATCCAGAACACCTAATTAAAACTTATCCTTATCTTGAGCTAGATCCATCCAGTCCATCCTATTACACCCTATCTCTATCTTGAGCTAGTTCTACCCAGTCCACCTCATTACACCTTATCACTATCTTGAACTAGTTGTATCCATTCCACCTCACTACACCCTATCTCTTTCAGGTCCATTCTAATGTTGCCAGTCGATATCCTGAGCACAGTTCTAGTTTCTTCCATTTGCGCTGCATTTTCTGTCCACCATAATCCCTCAGGAAGAAGTTTTGCTACAGATTTTTATCAATGAAGAAAAATCAGTTGGAACTCGGCTAGTATATATACATATGTTGGGCGGAAAGTCAATATCTGATTTTAAACGGTTATAATTTTACTAATGTTGGATAGATTTATACAACGTAAGAAGTGTTTTGTTCACAAGTCCATGGGAATCTTTGTGGCATATTAAATTTCCACATAGGTACCAAAGTTGCTAACCAAACTTTGTAAGCATCACGGTATGTCATTTTTGTGAAGGAAATCCTGAGGAACATTTCTTATCACAGCATTGATACGTTCCTCTAATTCTTCCAGAGTGCGTGGCTTTGTTCGGTAGACCTCGTCTCTAGCCTAACCCCACAGAAAGAAATCACATGGTGTTAGGTCAGGACTTCTTGCAGGCCATTCATGTGATCCCCGTCATCCCAACCAACACCCAGGAAAGTGTTCGTCCGGCCAGCCACGAACGATAAGGGTGAAATGGGGTGGGATGCCATACTGATGGAAAATAATATCATGAGCATTGTCCCATTGGTCGACCACTAGCCACACATTTTGATGCAGCATTTTCAGGTACCAGTCACCGTTAATGGTGTCTCACAAGAGGACGGGACCAATAACACGGCCCGAGGTCATGCTGCGCCACTTCGTCACCTTTGGTCGATTTAGTATATTCTCAATGGTTTTGTCTGGGTCGCGATCTACCCAATAGTGTAATTTGTGTCGATTCACGAAACTACAGACATGGAAAACTGCCTAATCTCTCTAAATCAGCGGTTCTCAAACTTATTTTCGATTGTACCCCTTTACCATGACTAAAAGTTGAATGTACCTTAGGTGAGCTGTCCGTCTAAGGGTAAGGTGTTAAACTCTTATTGAGAATCATTATGATCAGTTAAAAAATCCTAATTTTACTCTAAAAATTCTGTAGAAAAGTTGTATACATTTTCTTAACAAATTCGTTTAGAAATAAAGAAAAACATTAAACCTAAACACAATATTTTCAAATCAGAATTTTTAATTGTAATTATGGAGCTGATTTATTATGAACCCAAAAGTTTTTCAGTGAGTGGGGTGTGGCTGCATGGCTTGGCACAACTTTTTGATGTCTGGTTGTCTAGTTGAAACTTTCAAGTGGAGCTCTGGCTCCAAATCTAGTCTATTGCGTTATTTATTTGTAGGTACCCCATGGATAAAAAAACCACTCTCACAGAGATGTGTTGTTATAAAGGCATAATAAAGTGGTAACCTAGAAAATGTCAGGTAGAGGGTTGAAAATTCTCAGAAATCGGTCTCCAGCCGAGAGGGGTGAAAATAACCAGATGCCAAGAATTAGGGTTTTCCATAAGTCTTTTGTTATTTTGCCCATTTCCCCTTGAGAGTTGCTCGCGTACCCCCTGAAAGGTGCCCGCGTACCCCTGGGGGTACGTGTACCCCAGTTTGAGAACCACTGCTCTAAATAACATTATGAAATAGATCCATCCATTCACTGTGCCACAAAAGCATAATTTCTCCCTTTACAATGCTCCTATCGCAATACTCCGTAGATAATTCTTCTACGTAATGAAGTTTAGATTTTTCTTGACCACTGTACTTACCGTGTATCTGGAGAGTCCACTCTCACGAGAGGCCTGGCGTGTTGATTCACCAGGGTTGTGCGTCACTGTCACAACATTCTTCGGGGTCTGCACTGTCAACGGCTGTTCGCTTCTTCTTGCATCTGCAACCAACCCATTTGTCATTAATTTTTTGTGTCGATTTCTAATCGTGCTGGAATGAAGTGTAGCATGTTGACCGTGAACAACCTCGCCACCATCGCTGCACAAGGACGACAGATTTCCACACTTCAAAACGTGAAGCTATCTGGGTACGATCCTCCAAAGACAGTTTGTCCACCAGTTTTCTCTCTCACTCACGGTAGATGACGTGCAATTAGAACATTTTCTCAGGGATCTTAGAGCATCGGAAAGTAATATTTTTGCAAATCGGTCAATAATTAAGTCATTTCAAATCAGATAGTGACTTCCCACTCATCCTCTTTATATATATATATATGTTAATATGTATATATATATATGTTAATATGTATATATATGTATAATTTTATATATGAATATATATGTATATAAGTATGTGTATGTGTATATTTGTATCTGTGTATGTGTATAACCCGCCTCGGTGGCATAGTTAGCTAACGCGCCAGTCGTGTTGAGCTAGACCACCGAGGACGGGGAGATCGAGGTTTGAATCTCGGTCGGGTGAACTGGGGGTGGTTTTTCCTAAATGGTTTTCCACTCTCCCTCCACGCAAATTCGGGTTCACTTCCTCTAAATTCAACGTTCCCAATTCCTAACCCATTAGTGTAATTAGTACTTAAGCGTATAACCCGAACGGGTAGCAAGACGCGGTGGTAAGTATTATTATTATTATTATTATTATTATTATTATTGTATGTGTATATTTGCATATGTGTATGTGTATATTTGCATATGTGTATATGTATGTGTATGAATATTTATATATATTTATGTAAAGTCCTCTATGCATTTATTTATGTGTATATAAAGAGAGAGAGGAAAAACACTTATAGTATGGTGTTTGTGATTATATATATTATATTATGTTTGATCACATTGTATCATAGCGTAATTGAAAATTGCGAAATGAGACTCTAGATGGACACTTAATAATGAGTGTAAAAAATATGTATTGATTAGATATGCTATTGAACGTCACGAATTCCTACTATATATATATGACAAGGTTGTCTAAATGGTTCCCTTTTAACCTTTTTCATATTATAAAAGAAGAAAATCCTAGTGACTCTCTTCAGTTATATTTTATTTATCGTGACAGAAACCTTTGCTACCTTCATACCACTATCTCAGCGTTGGTGGTATCCTTAGAACAAAACTTATTCTGAACGTGTTTGATGCTCATCAAGTTAATTAATAGCCTCTCTCACAAAACGATCATCATCGAACCTAGGTCCGAACCAGACGTCACATCTTGTTTGGGTTTAACTTAAAAAAAAAGTGGTATTGAGACCATGGAAATAGTATTAACATATTTCTAAAAATACAACATTTGAAAACAATTGCTTTAAAATAAATCTTTTGAAATAAAACACACTATTAAATTGAAACCTATTTTGCCATTGTCAAATAAATAATGGAGAAAACCACACTTTATACGTTTTCTGGTTCGAGCGTATTCATTTATCTAATTCCCGGTTAATTGTCTATGAGATGGGTTCTAAAAAATACTAGCTATCTATACCTATGAACATTGGTATGTGTCCACTCTCTGTGTCAAACTTGAATCGTTACGATTTTAATGTCGATTATGACGACCCGTGCATGCCCCACGGTTGGGCAGCAAATTAAACGTTACGCACGTCCCAAGGTTGGGTGGCAATTGAAAGGTTACGATTTTTATGATGATGATGTTGTTGACCTGTGCATGCCTCACGGTTGGGCAGCAATTGAGACGTTATGATTTATGATTGCCCATCGGTTGGTGATAATTATGATGCTATTAACATTCTACGCAGTGATGACTTGTAAGTGCGCGGTGGTTTGTAGGTGCGTAGTTTCTATCACTCACTTTAACGATAGTAACTTGAAAATATTCGCACACTTATTGAGGGTTTCACTTATTATATTAATAAAAAAAGATTTGTATATTATTTACTAACTTGATTACACACTATTAAGATTCTAACTTGAACATAAAGAGCGAAATAGATCCTTCTTGTGTGACTAAAGGACGCGGACTTCTCTTACGCAGTTTCTTTTCCAGCCCTTATATACGGCTGCCCTCTTTCTCCCTCTGATCTTAGAAGTAAATCCTGGCCACGTTGGCAGGGTTTTTTTTAAGGTATAGAACGAAAATGAATCTTTTTCTGCCTATAATGTAATCGTCGAGATTTTTATTTTTACTTTTTTAAAACACTTTTATAGGCTTTAACACATTAAAATACATATTAATTGATCAAAATGATATTAATAATAAAATTATAACTCGAATTTAGAATTTAGTATTGCTAATATTACTCTTCAATTTTGCCTAGTCATTCATGGATGAAGCATAAAAGGTTGATTTATTTACTGTTCTTTAGTTTAAAAGATAAAAATTATACTTTATCCATATTTTCAGATAAATAAGAGGGGCCCAAAACTGTATCATTACAAACTATTTTTAAAAAAATTGTCTTGAAACATGATAAAAATACTTAAATAAATATATATTAAAAAAATAATGTATTACTCTATTTACCGGGAAAAGTTTCGATTTTTACATCCAAACACTAAATTGTAGTTGGGAGTCATGCAATGTATGTTACTAGAGCTGACCAAGTTGTATTATTTCTACTATAATTTAATTATGCACAGTTTTCAAGTATAACACTATTTTATAACGTAAAGACAGAACAGGTAGTAAGACGTGGTGGTAGAAAAAAGCCAATTATTATTGAATACTTATTTATTTTATGTGGTCCATACTAATTTTTGTTACTCAAATTGTGTTTTAAAGCATATAACTCCACGGAAATTCGGGTACACTTCATCTAAATTAAATCGTCATCATCCCTAGCTCATTAGCGTTTTTAGTACATATGCATGCGTATAGGCTAAATAGGTAGTAAGACGCGGTGCTAATATATATATATATATATATATATTTACGGCATTTATAAGCATCTCAAATATCTGTACATTAGTAGGCTACTCCTACTTAAAGGCCATTTTATGGTTGTCGATATATTTTTCTATGTGAAGTAAAACACCATTACCATGTTAAATATGGCCAAAATTTGGATTATTACTATCCATCATACTATGAGCTTTGCTTCTTTTGATGCTCATATAGTTAGGAAGAAGCTTAATAGGCCTATACATCAATTTAAATACAGCTAATTTTAAATACCTAAATTTAACGTAACCTCACTTAAATTGATTAGATTTATATAACTTTTTGACTTGAAGAAAGATGAATTGATTTTGAATTATTATTATTATTATTATTATTATTATTATTATTATTATTATTATAAGTTGTAGTATTATTATGGTTTGTTTCTTATGGTAGATTTCACTAGATAGCTTTCCTTTCTTATTAGTGAGCAAAGAAAGTAAAGAGTGCTATTAACAATTAAACATCCAATTTTTGATAAACTGAGCCAAAATATTTTAGGTCATGCTTTATAGAAATTTACTACACCCATTACGTATTTTGCATCAAATTAAATCTCATTCAAAGTGTTAGCTTTAGTTTAATAATGATAATTTATGTTTAGTCCATCCATTCACACATCCATCTATTTACCCAAACAAAATTCAACCCATTACAGCACTATCTATGCGCCACCAAATAAATATTTCAATGTATACATCGGACTTTAACAAATATTTCTCATCAAGTAAACAGATTGAAGCAAATAATTGCTTTCGCATACACTCATCCCAGTAACCAACAAAGATATGAATGGATTTAAGTTACTTACTCTATGGCATCATAAATGTACTCTACCTATCCCTCTCTTGAGTCCACCTCTTTACATCCTATCCCTATCTTTAGCTTGTTCTATCCAGTCCACCTCTTTACATCCTATCCCGATCTTGAGCTAGTTCTATCCAGTCCAACTCATTACACCCTATCCCTATCTTGAGTTTGTTCTATCCAGTCTAACTCATTACACCCTATCCCTATCATGAGCTAGTTCTATCCAATCCAACTCATTACACTCTATCCCTATCATGAGCTAGTTCTATCCAGTCCAACTCATTACACCCTATCCCTATCATGAGCTAGTTATATCCAGTTCAACTCATTACACCCTATCCCTATATTGAGTTTGTTCTATCCAGTCTAACTCATTACACCCTATCCCTATCTTTAGCTTGTTCTATCCAGTCCAAAGTAAGAGATCACGTTTCACAACCATAAAGAACCGGTAAAACTATTGTTTTGAATATTCTGAGTTTTATACTCCTTGGCAGCAGGCGATATGTTGACATCTTGCTGTGTCCTGCTTCGGTGGCCGCATGATCTAGGAGGTCACTCTGGGGTTAGACTATACTGCCGATGACAGGGAGATCGAGGTTTAAATCCCGATCGGGTGTACTGTGGGTGGTTTTCCAAAAGGGTTCTCCACTTTCTCTCCCCACGCAAATGCACGTACATTTCTCCTAAATTCAACTTTCCTCCTTCCTAGCTCATTAGCGTCATTAGAACATATTCATATAGCCTGAACAGGTAGTAAGACACGGTGTTAAAAAAATCTTACTGATCGAGTAATAATATGCACTACCCGAATATATTATTTTCTAATTTTCGTGCTAATATCGTTGTTGCTAGTTAAAATTGCTCCTAAACATTGTCACTAAATTATTGTCCTCAATCTGTGCGCTTTGTGTGAAAATACATTTATTATTTTCTCCGTTCACTTCTAAAACTATTTCCTTACTAGCCACTAATAACGTTTCTGAATTTATTGTAACTACTTATATCTGCTTAGCCTAATAGCTGCATTTTATCATTTAATTTCAGGTACGTTCCAAAAACTTGGCTTTAGTTTAAATATTAACGCTCAATTTCTTCTTTTAATGATCAAGAAAATATAAATATAGGTTTTTGTTCTGATTAATTCACTAACTATATCAACACAACCTGTATACTCGTATTTAGTTCATTTCTTTCTCATAGTTTGAGAAAACACCCGAATGGGTATAGTTCAAAATCTAAGACTCAGATGATAATAATGGTGTTATTGTATCGTATGTGTAGCTGAAATATTAATTTAGCTTATATTCTCATATTTCTAAGCTAATTTTTAAGTAATACTCTTTTATTCTCATCTTTATTAATATTTTTTTTTGCAGCACCCCTGATTTTTAAGTCATTCTTTACTTTCGAAATATTTAAAGAAAACTGTTAGGGAAAGTGTACTGTCATCACGTGTTATTTATTTGAGATAACAATACTTGACGTGGAGGGTACTTTACTTGGTAACGTTTTGACCATGAATTTAATTATGATGAATTGATAAAAACTTATCCTGAATCTAATAAATTGTCTTCGGCATTAAAGTTTGTAATATAGGACTGGATTTCAAAAGGAAAACAAACTTTTTTGTAACAACCTGTTGTTGATATACTTAATAGTTCATCGTTGTCCATCGTTTCATGCAAACCACGTTGATTATGCACAACAAGCGTTGAAAGAAGTCCGAAATTGTTTTCGACCATACTTTCCTCCACGTGACCAAATAAAGAGTGTCTCATCGTTGACAAATTATAGCCGCTCTTGGAACTGATTATTAATAATGAATTGAATTAAAGTATTTATATTTAAATAAAAATTAAATCGTCTCTAGCAACAAGTATTTCTGCGATACAAAATAGTTATCTACTAAATATTATATTGTTCCTAGTACATAAGGAGGTTACAGACTCTTCACCCAGAAAAGAAATCAGATAGGATGTAATTAGTATTAACTTAAAAGTATCTCATTTTCTGATTTCTGACGTTATTTCATAGGTTCAGCGAATCTGCGCAGAAGTGTGGCGTGACCTCTTCAGCCAATCCCAAGGAAACACCCTGGTGAGTTTGGCAGGGATCTGAACTGATCTGATTGGCTGTGGGCTGTCCTACTAAGCTGTGAATAGCGTGATGGTGGATCGCTCCCGGGACGCTAACGTGCACGGGGCCGAATTAAGGTGTTTTTAGTCCCTAGACACATTACTTACCACATTACCCTTTCTTTGATCTAGCCTGAATCCCCATTTTCCATATCCCGGTCCGGAAATAATTTCACGAAGACTCGTGACTTTCCATTCCTTCCTATGTAACAATTATTTGCTGGGTGTAGGGTTTTGGATTCAAATGGAAGCCGCGTATTATTAACATTTCCAAGCGAATACATTATTTGTTATAAGATCACCTGTATTTGTGAGTAGCAATAAATTAAATAAATTGTTCATCATAGAGAAAGTAAAACAACTTACCTGATGAAGTTAAAAAAAAAATTTTAATTGTTCGAATCAGTTTTTAAATATTTTATACAGACCACAGAACAAATTAATATTTCCATTGTTGATAAAACTTATATTGCAAGTTATTTAAATAAATAATTTTCAGATTAATTCTAAATTAATTGTATTTATAAATGGCGCGGTATCAATTACACATTTTTGAGGACTATGGAAGTAATTATTTATTTCCCTTGTCCATCTTTCACGACAGATACTAGTTTCGTCTGCTAATTTTTGAATGTAATGAATCGGTCCTTGGCATTAATTTTTTTATGCAGAGAGAAATTCATTTCAGTTTCCAATTAGCTATTTTCTCTGTTTTTTTTAATCATTTTGAAAAGGGGAAACGTCAATCCCTAACTAACCAGAGCAAAATGTCACAAAAAAAAACCTGTGTTATCCTTTTACTTTACAAGTAACGTTTTGCACTGCATGGTAGCATTATTAAATACTTACTTTTATGTTAAGTTTTCAAATATGACTACTTTGCCCTGTTGGGCGTTAAGATATTAATATTTTATCAACCCCTTACTAATATAATCATATTTCCACATGGGTTTCTAAACTTTGGTGATGGTTATAATTTGCAAGCTGCATCACGTGGAAGTTTATCACCGCATGCTCGGGTGTTAAGTGACTGGTTATGGTACTCTGTGTAATAGAGGTGCACCTAATTTTGGGACAATTGCACTTATTTGTATCATGTTGGATATAATTGTTCTCATGATACTATTGAATCTTCATTATATTGTGGTTTAGTTACTATAAAATATTTTAATTTTATCACATGTTTCTAAAATACTCTATACAATATTAAAAACCCATCAATTAAAATGTTACATACAAAGAACACAATGCTGTGTATCTTAGGCTTTCATCACGTGTAATGCGCCATATATATTTTTATGTGTGTTAGAAAAATGTAGTGAGACAAAATGCTTTCGTTGCTTTTTGGGAACTGCTAGATTAACTGTGATTACTGACGCAAATACTAGTTACAAAGCTTACTGTTTTGGCAGCACTTCTATAGGCCATAAGTATATATTAGAAATAAATTTGGCCGATTTTGAAATTATACTAACCGAATTTGGTACCTTGGTTTAACTGGTTTCAAATTAACTGCTGTCAGAAACTATAACCCCTCCTTCCCTGCCCTCCCAAATAAAAATACAGAAACCTACTTGGAAAATATATCCAAATAAAAAAGCGAAACTGTATGTCTGATTACGAGAGTCCAATGCTTGGAACCGGATAGTATTGTTTCAATTGGAACTTCAGTAATTCCTAAGATATAATTATTTTATGGTCTTCTATAAATTAGTTCAATTTTGATATATTAAAGTTATTTGCTTTTAACCATTATATTTATATTAAACAACAATTATTTTTGTAGTGGGTCTATGACTCGATTTAGTCAACCTTAACAATGTTACAACTAACACGCAATTTAAAATAAAAATAGCATATTTAGTTATATCTATTTCAAAAATAAAATTTTCATAGTTTATATCCAAATTTTTTAGTTGTGACGTAAACGAACTCAATACAATTTAGATTACTCTAATTAATTTTAAATATTACTAACCATGGCGCCTAAATCGGTCAATTCTGACATAATTTGTTCATTATAAGTCTTATTTTGCTCTTTGAAAATTAATAAGAAGTAGGCTAGTCCATTTTAAATTAACTTTAGGAATTTATTCACTTATTACTGATTCCTCAAAAAAATGTGTTTAATTTTTAAACGTATTCACTAATTTATATAACGTGTTTTATTTTTAAATCATTAATTTCTTAGTGATAGTTGTTTTGATGAAAAACGTTTTAATGAACTTTAGAAGAAACTGTACTCTCACACTGAAGTCCTCATGTCATGATTAGAAACCTTAACTACAGTGTGAAATATTAAAAAATTAATATGATTCTAAAATAAGACAAGCTCTTTGTATGGCCATAAAGAACTATATAATCTGACACTATTTGAGATACAACAATGATATATTAATTTCATAGTATAGAGTACATTAAAGGTTAATATTTAGATTTGTTTAGACTTAATAGCTTCGTGCATATTACTTGATTCCTTAGGACCTCTTGAATATTGTTGACTGTGTGGTTTTCGTACGAATTCTTGTCGAGTTTCAGTGCGTACCGCAAACGAAAACGAAATTCTCTTGGGACCCAATGTTGGGATAAGCCATCGCTCATCGCTGAATACTATAGCTGACAATGCTTGACAAACCAAACTCAGTGCAAATATTTGGAAAAATTTTAAAAGTATTAAAACTTACGCGTAACAGGATTTAAGCATATGCATCTTTCCTAAAAGCTGACAATTACAAATAATGGGCCAAATACGACTTAAAATAATTATGTACAGTTAAAGTTAAATTTACTCATAAGAAAAAAAAATCCAACGCTAGGTCTTTGAACAGAATCACACAACATAAGTAATTTAGGATTACTTTGACTATCAATAGGTCCATGTACTAAGACGTTAAAATTAAGCTTTTAAATATTAATTCCTTTATTGTGTTTGTAGAAATCACTAAAAAAAACCCTATAGAAACGTAAAATTGTAACTGTTCTAGTAATATTTCCGTACATTATACGGAGAATTCGGCAGATGTCAGCTATGCACTATGTCCTTAGCTATTTCTATCAAAGGTCGACCTTGTAATTAACTATTCCTTTCATTGCTATACAATATGTGTTTTAATTAAAGTCTTTTAAACATATAGGTGCTTTTGGCTTTTAGACTTTATGGTAGTTATTATTTTAATCAATATATTTGAAACGAATGTGCAGAAAGCTTAACAGGGAGCTTGATTCCATGAATGAATCACCCCTTCATAATCTGAGGAAGCTGGAATAATCGAGATGCAAATCACTTCAATTCAATTGGACTTATATGGAAAGCTTTATGTAACCAGTAACATGATTGATATTTGGGCTTAGTTTTTAGATATAATTAATTTTCATTGAGAGTAGCTATTCCTTCTTATTGTTAGCAGTAGTGAAGTAGATTTAAAATAGAACTCTCAATAGACTATTTTAAATTCTATGTATTTAAGACACTTAGATTCTTTTGCACGTTTAGTCATTAGAGCGCTTTTCAATAGAGTAGCTAATTTCCTGAATTTTTGAGCCATGTATGTTTTCTCTCATTTGTGTTACTCCCTATATGAACCAGGGGAGATGAAAAAATTGATTTATAATCTTAGTTCAGTTTGATAAGATATTAATAATATGCTATTTCCCGCTAAAGTGAAACCATTTTAATATATTAATGTTTTGGTATTTCACCAGTGAGAATACTGTTTGGATCTACACTTTTATAGAAACTCTTGAATATAATTTGACTAACCTTTCATTGAGAATCTAAGATGGTTTCTTATATTTTATTGGCATATGGTTATTAAAGCCGTAAACTAATAGAGAAAGGGTGAAATAAATTTATCTGAAGAACTTAAGGTGCGGCAGAAGGGAGTGCAAGTATTTTTACAGTTTTTATAGAATATATTTTTTTTGGCAAAAATAAATCAAATATTTCTTCAGTAACAACATAGAGTTTAGTTTTCTACACATGCTAATATCAACAAATCTTGAATATCTGTTAAGGGTGTCCTGGAATTGTGTCAAAACTATTTAAATAAAGAGAAAAAGTTTTGACAAAATTCCAGGACACCCTTAACAGATATTTAAGATCTGTTGATATTATTAGCACGTGCAGAAAACTAAACTCTATGTTGTTACTGGAGAAATATTTTATCTATTTTGGCCAAAAAAAATGTAATGCTATAAAAACTGTAAAATTACTCGCGCTCCCTTCTGCCGCACCTTAAGGGTATTTCTTTATAGGGGAGAGAAATTAGTCAACCTACGAACAAGCGAGGAATATAACTCATTTCTGGTATTTTAGTGGTGCATATAGGACTATTAAAAATGTTATTTTTCTCAATAGCTATCGATTGACCACCACTTAGTTGCAGAACGACACTCTCTACACGTCAGACCAAAAGGTCCACTGGCTACGGCCAGATCAGAGCTAAATATCATCTTTAGTTGGTCAGATAAACACCAATCCTTAATATTAATAAATATCAGGCACGTTTGCAGAAGAAGTGGAGGAATTTACTACCATAACTAGAGTTCGTCTATTCTTCCTTAATTTGTACATTTTTGAAGATTTAGCCAATGCTACTTGAAGGTTCTTAGCTATCAATTGCTAAGGTCTTCATTACTATATCACTATCTTAAAGATAAAAACTGTGCTTACTGATATGTTTATACTAATGTGAAAGGCGTAGTGTGGCTGCTTTAATTTTGAACTGTGGGGAATTCACCAAGGACGTAGAAACTTAGGGTATTCGGGGGGTACCTGCCACCCCTAGGGAAACAATTAGGTCCCTTCGCCCTTGGTACTCACTACCCAAAGGTAACAGGTTCTCAAATTATTTACATAAAACGCTTAAAATGCAGTCTAAATCATGTTAGCAAGGGTACACTTATAGATGCTTCCTCATTATACAAGGACAATATTTTGATACATGCTTGACCCTCTTCAATAATTAAATAATGATCGTGAGTGTTAAAGAAAAATGTACATATAGGCTCCATTGAGAGAATAACTTAATTATTTTAAGAGCTAAGCATTTTTTCTTAAAAATAGCAAAACTCTCTCTCTTTGTTTTT
>CABFWB010000923.1:26538-74943 GCA_902151455.1 Timema bartmani
ATTGTACGCCAAAAGGAGGCGACAAGATATTTTTTTTAACATTGAATTTTTCGTGAAGTATTTTTTTTTTAAATTCTACGAAATTGGAAGTGTAGGTGCTATGGATTTAAGCTACTTTGCCTTGTCATTGATTAAAAATACAAACGTAAATTTTTAATAATATTTTCGGTAAGGCCACGGGGCCGGCCTAAGATTGTGTAGGTTTCTGCTCTACATCTACTGTGAGGCCCTCATTCATAGTTCCAAAAGGGGAAAAAAGTCAAAGAAAATGTATGTTTACTATATATGTAGGCCCTATACATATATATGCCTACAGTATATTAATTGAAGTGTATCTATATTAATAAAATGAAGCGTTCGTGTGTATATTATGAGCGTTGCGTGATATCTACTACACAAAAAGGTCAGAAATTTAAATATTAGTAGCCCGTTTGCACAAACATGTGCACCTCAAAGCAGTAATTTTGAAATTTTAAATAAGTAATTAAAAACTGATAAAATAAGTCAATACTAACGTCATGAGGAAGCTTTACTACTTCATTTCATACAATTTGAAATGTAGTTTGGAGACCATGGAAGTTTGGTTGCCATGGTGAGTAAACAAGAAGAGTTTGGTATTTACAACAAACTCTTCTTCTCACTTAGCGATGATATATTAATTGTTAAATGTTGCTATTTATTTATAATATATAGCTTGTATTGTATTAACACGATTTTACCTGAAAACCGTTTTACCCCTTTTACACCGTTTTACAGCTTTTTTTAAATTTTTTTCAACTTTAAAGTGCAAAAAGGCAAAAAATAGTAAAAAGTAAATCTAATCAAAAAGGGCAATGATACCAAAAGGGCAAAAATTTCAAAAATCTACAAACATGACCAAAATGTCAAAAAGTGAAAAAAGGGCACAATCAAACGAAAATGGTAAAAAGGGTAAAAGATACAAAAAGTAAATCATAAAAAGATGTATAAAGATTAGTTTAAAAGGGATAAAATAAGTAAAAAATGTTATTAAGGTTAAAAAGCCGCAAAAAGGCCAAAAGGTTTGGAAAGGGTAAAAAGGTTAGCGGGGTTTAGAACATAAATGGGGTATAAAGGGTAAGTAAGGCAATAAGAGCAAAATTGATAAAGTGCTAAAATATTTTGGATTGGATTTAATTACAGCCCCATAGCAACAAATTATTTATGCTGTGTCACTCTTCTAGCTTTTTACAAACACCAACTGTCAAGAGCTTAAATTAAAGTGCATAGAGAAGTTATAACTTAATCTTCAAAATAAATGTCAACTTTCTAAACATGTTCGGATTATATTTCTATTTTTATATTGTGTATTTTTAGCATACTATCCGGCCCCGTGGTGTAGTGGTCAGTGCAGCTGGCTATGAACCTAGGGGACCCGGCTTGATTCTCGGCTGGTACCTTGAATATTATTCTCTTAGGGGAATTATCCCATTGGTCACCAGGTAATGGTAAGGTAGGCTTAAGTTAGCTTTAAGACTCATACTGGCCCACACCTCTATATTCACTATTATCTCATCATCTCATTGCGGGTATGACGTGTAGACAGCCTCCTATGGTGTACCCTGGGCCACATTCTGTGCCACCAGAGCGGCAAATAATCTACACATATAATTCATTCACGATAGGTCTTTACCTGGATGACAGTTCAAAAATCATATGTTTAGGTTTTAGGTTACCAACACTTGTAAAAGAACACTGTTTTGTTATGAATGTTAAGTTTTTTAATTACATGTTATATTTTACATTTAAAATAACTTAAACTTAAGTTTTCTCACATTATTTCATTACTTTTAACAATTTCTTTTTACCCAATCCGAAACAATATTTTAAACATATATTAAAAGTACCTATTCTTTGTTTTGGAATGTTATCTATGATGTGTAATATAGTGCATGCATTAATACCTTTTAATAAAGGCATCGTATTTACTTGGTAAAGATAAAATACTTGTAATTTATTTTATATATGATTAACTATTTTATTATTAGTTTATTGTTTTTAGAAATATTTAACTGAATAAAATATAATCGTCTGCTGCGAGGATACACCATTTTAAACAACTTGTCCGCGTCATCATCAACCACATGGCTAATATTCGTTGGTCGCCATTTTAAAGCCATATTTGTTAGACCTTTTGTGAAAGTGCTCGGAATAATAATTATTTTAACTTGAATAGAAGGATAAATAAGCTTTGTGGACGACCTCAAATAAATATTAAGACTTTGTTTAATTTAAATATATTTCATAGAATTTATTACTGTGCGCGTTTATTATATTTTTAACTTTAAATTAAGTCTCTAGTTTGTTAGGTACACGCCTTACTCTAACTTATAATAATTTATAACTAAGTTAAATTACCTTTTATTTTAATTATTGGGCTTCTGTATTAACGTAAAAAAACTTAATCCTAGATCATATTACTAATTATTTTAAGAATAACTTTGTGTATACAGATATTTTCTCTTTAGTTCGAATACATATTAGGCCTAATTTGGTTAATTTTAATCTTACTTTAATCTAACTTTAATCTAACTTTAAACTAATTTTAAACTTTTATCTTTTATCAAACTTAAATATAAGTTTAATCTAACTTTAATCTCACGAAATTTTATAAGGGGTTCTTTTTATTTGTGGATAGATTTGTGTGTGTTTTTTTGATAATGAGTTCCCAGGAGAAAAAAAGAAGAGAAGTTACAGATCACCAAGTCATTCAAAAATTTCAATTTCAAAATTCTTTGAGGCATAATATTGGCCTAAATTACTGTGGTTAACTATCACATTACTCTACATAACCATATGTTTTCATAACAGCTGTCCCAAGTGACAGTGGCAGATATCAGCTGTTGGCGTAGTGATATTTTAGGCACTATTTTCTAGTTACTTTTTGAGCTGTCATCCAAGTAAACTTAGGTCGTGAATGGCGTATAAGTCGACCTAACCTGGATGTCATGTCCCTACCGGTCAGTAATAGCATACGCTAAAAAAAAAAGTTGGTCTACTTTCGTGATTTTTAACACAATTTAAACAAAGAAAGGATTAATATTTAAATATAATTTAAGATTTGGTTACTATTCCTTGTAGTAGGGGACCTGACGGTCTGGGGGTAAGGAGTTAGAGTTCTCTGCCGGGGGTCCAGGGTTCAATCCTCGGTCCCAGCACAAATTTATCTGATTGCCAAATCCTTCCTTCACCTCTGACAATACGTGTATTAATCACAACTCTTGAATTTGTGGAATTCCAGGCCTCCGCCGTGGTTCGGATCCCACGTTAAACTATAAGTCCTCAATTTCATTACACATTAGCGTAAGTGCGTATAGCCCGAATGGGTAACAAGACGCAGTGCTAATAGTAATAATAATAATACTAATAATACTCTTCCTTGTTTATTTTATAGATTAAAACTAACAAAGCTACGTTATAGATTCCCCGTGCAAAGAATGAGTACACCAGCTAGTTTAAAATAAATAAATAAATAATTCAGGAGAAGGACTTATTCTTTGATTCAGAATTCACAAATTAATTAACTTTCACTTAATCTATGGCTGACCTTCAGCCCGTGGAGGTCCTTGGGCTGTTAACACCTATATCCAATACCTTAATCAAGCTTAGGGTTTGGGTGGAGAGGGTGGGAGGGGTTGACACCCAAAACACACCCACACCTTCCCCCCTCCCCCCTCACTACAACGTTGTATTTTACATGTCACACACACCACTTTCTCTCAATTCTATCGTTTATATAACATAAAAATCATCATTACCATATTTTAACTTTAACCAGATTTGAAAACCTATAAGAGATCAGCAGGAGAAATAATGTGTATAGATTGGCTTTTACATCCCAACGTGTGGCCTGGGTCAGTTTTTTATTTAAGTCATATAGTTTCCACTACCGGCTTGCTAGGCACACCCTCCAGTCCTTGGCCATTAATTTATTAATGTGAAAGGTTAACCCATATCTCAATCAATGATAAATTTTCGGCCATGCCGTGAATCGAACCCGGGACCCTTAAGCTCAGTAGGCAGATACGCTACCGACTGAGCAACTGACTCTGTTGACTAACCTAGCTAAACTTACTAACGATGTTTCTGTCCAACACTTTGGATCAGTTGGAATCACGTCTATCTCCTGAGCTAAGGCGATTGGCCCTTTCCATTTGGCGTGGAAATACAGAGCCATGGGAACAGACGGTTATCTTCAAGAATTTTGATTGTTTTGCAATCTTATTTTCGGAAGAATAGAAGCATATTGATTAAGTTATACTTTTTATACACACACTTCCTCTATAATTTTAAGAGTGATCAAATATCGATAAAATTGACATTTTTCAATAGAAAACTACTGGCCTCATAACATAAAAAAAAGTGTTACTATTAATAAGCCTCAATACATTATCCTAGAAGGAGTGTTGAAAATATTGACATAAAAATTTTACTCGCTCTCGCGAAAACTGATATTTACAAACGAATGATTTTTCCCACAAGACCTGTCCGGTAGCTAGCGCCTTCTACGGTTTCCGTGATCCATCTGTTCTTATTGGTGCGGAAGGATACTTTGGTCGGTTGTGAAGCCACGCCACGCCTTTCACCTTCCCACCCACCATCCCACAAAATGGGTTTTAGACTTACACTCGACAGGGCCAAGGGCCTTAAGGGTTCCGAATTTGATGCAGTAGTTTAGTGCAGTAAGCAAAGTTAAACCACTAGTCTTATGGCCAGAATAGAGCACACTATCCTATGTTTGTCCTCCAATTTTAAAACAAAAATCTAGTTTTTAACATTTTGTTTAGATTTGCTACCTGTATTAAAAAAAAACTTCAAATCATAATCATATACTCGTATAAATGGCTACGCCTTAGCCAATGCCATCCTTACCTTTAGTCATTAGAAAGGAGTGATCATGGACGTTGATTCGAACATATGTTTTATGACTAACCCTCCCCCCCTTCTTAAATATGGTGCAGTGTAATGATTGCATAAATATTTTCCCATCAATATTTCACCAAACCTGTTTTAAATATGACGTGACTACGCTATTGTTCATTTTTTGAAAAATTAAATTTTGCTCATTTATACTTTATTCTAATCTTTAGGTAATTCTACCCGGAAATACGAGGAATTTTGAGCAGTAAAATAATGACAGCAATATTAAGGCCTAAATCACAGCCACTTTGTGTTTTTTCCCAGCGTCCTATCATTTGTTAGGGCTATACACACCTAAATTAATTACGCCAATTGGGTAGAGATGAGCATGGTTGAATTGATGGTAACGTTCCAGCATTTGTGTGAAGGAATAGTGGAAAACCATGAAAAAAACCGCCTCAGTTACCTTACTGGGATTCGAACCCGGATCTCACTGTAATTGGCAGTCCAGTCTTCTGTGAGAGTGACGCCTCAAACCATTAAACTACAGAAACAGGTAGCTATTTTATTTCTTACAAGTATTAGCACAAAATATTAATATTGTTTAGTAATTATATATTTTGATAATAGGTAAAACCTTAGAGGTTTTCTTATAAATCATAAAACTATCTAATCAACATAATATAATTAATATCAATTGAAACTTTTAGTTAAATAATCTTTCTTGTGTCTCATTGCCACTCATTATCATAAAACATTACATAAAAAAACTAATTTAACATGAATTGTAGGCCTATTCTCAATTTTACTAAACCAAGAATAACAAAAGCACGAGTTTAAAATTAGTTAAGTCATTGCTATAGCCTTAGTAAAATAATATTAATAAGACGTGTTTTAATAATAGAATAAATACTTTTCAGGTTACCTGGCGGTTTAGGGGTAAGGTGTCAGACTTCTGTGCTGGGGGCCAAGGGCTCAATCGCCGGTCCTAGCACAGATTTATCTGAATACCAAACCCTTCCTTCACCTCTGACAAGATGTGTATTAATCACAACTTGTGAATGTGAAGGAATGCCAGGCCTCCACCGTGGTTTGGTTCCACGTTAAACTGTAACTCCTCCATTTCATCTAACAATCACCCTACCATCACACATTAGCGTAAGTGCGTATAGCCCGAAAGGGTAGTAAGATGCGGTGCGAGTAATAGTAGTAGTAATAATAATAATAATAATAATAATAATAATAATAATAATAATAATAATAATAATAATAGTAATAATAAATACTTTTCATAAGAGTGAATTTCAAACAATAGTTTTTCCATGTTATAAAATATTTTTAAAAATTTCATATTTTTCAAACGACTATTCTTAAAATAACGTAGCATTTTAAAATCCTATTATCTTTCCTACATAACATTGATATTCAAAATCAATTGTGTATACAGCCTCAAAGCTTTGTCCCAATCCATACGCCTGTTAAAAGCTTTGTTTCTCATTTTTTATTATAAACAAAGGGATACAAGTTGTTCATGAACGTAATTTACTGACATCTAAAATAAAAACATCTACCGTTAAAAACATTGATACTTCACCCTATCAGGCAGGTACGAGGGATAAATATAAGGCTCGTATAGTTTGATTTGCCAGTGGTTATGAGGTTTGAGTTTGAATCTCAGCTGGGAGTATTAAGGGTGGTTTTCCCTAATTGGTTCACCATTAGACTTACTTACCCTATAAAAGTAATTAAAATACGTATAACTAGATGATGGGCTCTTTCTTACTTTCTTGCTTGATGAGAAGAAATTAAGGGTGCTTTAAAAGAAATACTTTGGCCCGAAAAGGGGATAAAGATACTGAAGAGTAGAGGAGGTTACATAATAATGAGTCATATACCCTATACTCATCAGCATACATTTTTAGGGTAATTGAATTCCATAAATTAAGGTGGGCAAGACATGCAGCGCGATTGGGAGATTCTAGAACCTTGTCCAGGGTATTGACGGGCAAACCCAATGAGAAGAGACCGTTGTGAAGACCAAGACGCAGATGGAAGGATAGTATTAATGCTATTTCACACAGAACGCTAAGTTAAACAAAGCTATACTGTGCTATGGTTTTGTAAGTTTTGTTTCATAATCATTGCCAAGCTAAAGCTATGGTTCCTCTTTTCCATCCTGAATTTAATAATTCATTGATGTTTCTTTCTAGTCTGGCCCATTGAAGTTTAGTTATGGCATTAAATAACTCTAGGCCTATACTAGTATTTCTGTGAACAGTAGACCTCGCTCCCTCCATGTTTTTATCGTTACTACAGTCTTAGCATTTCTCTTTGGATTTAAAGTTGAAATATCTCCTTTACTTTCTTCTGGGATTTGAAGGCTCTATCTTTCTTTGGTTATTACGTTAGATAGACAACAAAATGGATACTATATTTAATAGTGCACTAGAATTATAGACAATAACCATTGTTTCCATGGTTTAAGACATCATTCTCGCAATAGATATCGAAACAAAATAAAGACATATGGTCTACATACGTAGTTTGGCCTAGTTTCAAAGAATGTCCCTTCCAAATTTTGTTAAAACTGGTCGATGTATTTGGCATTAATCGCGGAACAGACAGACAAATGAGATGTACAACTTTTAAATTAAAACAGAAACTTTTATCCACTCGGTCAGTTAAATGTAGCCTATAAAGGGAAAAAAACTGATTAATTTAAATTTGATATCTGCCATGTAGATACATCCTAATCATGCGCAAACAAACGGTTTTAAATAAACTCTAGAGGGAAGTAGCATTTATAGTGGGTTTTAATTCACTCGACCTCTTTAGATAATTGATACCATAAAATGGAAAAGCTGGAAAAGATATGGAATATAAATCTGCAGGATACTCAGGTAATTATCAGGAAATTTGGTAATATCAGAAAAAGTTTTGTATAATATTTAAACACTTTTTTTTTTATCAAAGTCGATTTATTTTGATTTTTTAAAATTTTTATCCACCACAGAAATTTGGATTGTGAATCAGGGAAAAGTCAGTGAATTTTCTTTCTGAGATTTTGTGGCCCCATCCCTACCAAACACTAAACAATTTAGAAGAATTAAATAGCTTATCTATTATATTTGTTTATTACAGTTATAGCCCCATCTAAATATCATATTCTTTAAATTGAAAAATTACACTTGGTCACGGTTTCGATTCCCGTGTCCAGGTTTAATTTTTCTATGTAAAGAATTGAGAAGAAACTACGACCTATCGCTTTTACAAGAGAATTGCCTGGATCTACTTGTGTAGCAGTCTTGATGTGCGTGTTTGCGGGAAAGAGACACATTGTTAGGTCTTAAATAATAAATGTATTTTCCTTGACCATTTAATCAACTAAGTGGGTATTCAAATAAATAATTAATTTTAGTCCTTAAATATTGCTGTAAATCTAATTCTCAATAAAAAAAACACAAACAAAATAGTTACTGGAAGGAAATCAGGCCCAAACAATTATCCAAACCACTACAAACTACTCGACTAAGAAGAATAATCTAGTATCTCATATTAACGCCCGTCAAAAAATGAAAGTCTATCTCCCAGATATATATGTGTATATATATATATATATATAGATATGCTACCAAACAACTATACCCCATGCATCGGTCTAACCCATGCCAATTTCAAAACTAGAAGAGAAAGTTTTATAATATACTACTTTTAACTAATAGACTACTACCCACACAAAACTAATACATTAAAAAACTACATGCTATAAAATAAAAAATAAAAAATTAATAAGGGTGTGTGATGTTTCAGAACGTGGAGGTCAACGGTACAATCTCTTTCACTTTGGCTTTATATAGCTATAATTATGAAGCTTTGATTGTCCCATGCCAGAATGGTGATGTGTAAACAGTATGCCTATACAATGCTTTCAGTGCAATTTATCTCAGTCAGTATTGCTTGTATTTTTTATCTGAAACGATCTTGTTCTTTTGAGAACTATATATATATATATATTACTTTAAATATGAATGACAACCAGCTTACAGAATTATTTAATTTAAATTAAGAGCCATATAATTGATCTAATTCTAAGTATCTTGATTCCAACCACAAATTAAAAATGTAGAAATGAACTAGTAAGGATCGAGCGGTGATTTTGGGGGTTCTATACCACCCTTCCTCAAAAGTATATTTGATAAAGCATATTTTTGTATTCCTCCTCAATGCTTAGACTAGTAGTTTATTGGAGTATTAAAAAACTAATATCATCTCAGACTACAGTAACTTTTTTAACAAAATAATTGAAGTGGAACTTAAATGTTATAACTTAAAATCAAATCTTTACAATCCTCTGTTGGGTCACTTCCCCACAAACCATTTAAGATATAAATACCCTCCCCTTACTTCCCCTCCTGTCAGCCATAAAAAAATCTGAGTACAGCCCTTAATTCGCAAAAAAATAAATAAATTAAACCATGTAAAAGATATATCAAAAAAGGGTAGTTTTCAAAAGCACGCCTGATAAACAATTTTATACAATCTAATGCTACACAATTCTAGAGCTAAAAAATTTAGACTCATTCGGATATGGCACGGCAGATATACCGTCATTTGAACATACTAGGGTCAGATAAAAAAAATTGATAGTATCCTACTGAGATGGAATCGACATGCAACGACAATCTGTAAATACACCTTAAAAAGGCTAATAGAGATTGTTATGGTCATATTCATAGTCTTGTCTCAGTAATCAGTTAGTTTCCCAGTGCACAAAATAACAGGCACTTCGAATGTCTGACCCCCTAATCTCTACTATGTATAAGACCCTCAACCAAGTGAAATATCACAGATAACCATCAAAGCTACACCACTATCGCTAAACAAAATGGTTTACAACCTTTTTACGGTCATACGTAAATACCAATCTGAAGTACCCCAAGATTTCTTTGAACACATTAATTAAAATCCTTCTCCATAGTTATATTAATTAAATAAATGGTACGGATCTCCGCACAGGCTTTTTCGCTCTATTGTTTAAAAATTGAGATATTTACTCAAAACTCGTAATATATGTAAAACGAAGTAATATACACAAGCAAACCCAAGCATAAATTGCACTATATTTATATAAAATATTTTATGAGTCCCGGTCTTAAATTTTATAGTTTTTTTTTTAAAGAATTTATGTTCTCATTTGTATCTTTTGACCGATCAAAAAGATCAATATTGGGTCCACAAGGGTCAACACTTCGTATTAAAATTTCGACTTCCGGTTAAAATTTTCGACATTTTAATCATTTCATCGCATTGCTATTAAATTCCTCATTTATAAATTTTGACCAATAAAAAAATGTAAATATTGACTATAGAGTCTAAAATGGAGATAGATCACTGCTGTACAAACATTCCTCCTCAGAGGTTTAAGGAAAAATAACATAAACTTTTTGAGAGACTTACTTATATTTAATTTCTCTATGGCATTGGAGAATTATTGCGTTAAGACTTAGGTATAATCTCTTTACAACTAAAGCTCACAAAATTGTATTAATGTATTTGCCAATATCTAAGAAACTGTTGGTTTTATAAAAATATATCTTATACAAAAGTTTTTTATTTTTAATAGTGCTACAATTTTTCAATGATAAGCTATTTGATACCTCAAGTAGTTACGGGGATACGGAAATTTCAGCTTCTGTAAAGTACCCTATAAGTCATTTTAATGGAAAAATTAAAATAGCCAGCTTATTTATAATCTTAATTAACGCCTAGAAACGAATTTTAATCAAAATCGTTAGGACCGATTTTGAGAAAATCGATATTTTTCTCTTTTCGCCCTTTATTAAACTACTCCTAATTTTAAGTTCAAGCAGACACACAGAGAGACGGCATTGCAAAGACCACTTTTTAGGGTTCGGGGGGTCATGAGACGTCGACATCAATCAACATTTAAGGTTAGATTCTCTTTACGGTCGCAATACTTTACCTTTAGTGTTCGAAAAGTTAAAAAAATATATATAGTCGCGTATAGATTTAAAGTTAATGGTTTTATAAAAATATGTTTCTTATAAAATATTTGTATTATAAATAGATCTACATATTTTCGATTATAAGTAATTTCATATCTCAAATAGTTTCGGACATATGATAAATATTGATAATTTACCCATCACACCTGGGCCCTTAAAACCATTTTGCCGAAATATTGAGGGTAGCTATTTTGTTTGTAATATTTAATAGTGTTTAAAATTAAATTCAATCAAAATCGTTAGAGCCGATTTTGAGAAAATCGACATTTTCTCTTTTATCCCTTCAGTAAACTAACTTTAATTTTAGGGTTAGATATCCAATTCCAAAAACCCCTCGGGGCAACCCTATGAAAACCCTAGATACGAAGTTTTAACCCAATCGGTAAAATAGTTAAGGCTCTAGTCGGAGGTACAGACAGACGGAAATTCAAAAATCACAATTTAGTATTCAGGGAGTCATGAAACGTCAAGATTCATCAAAATCTCGACTTCGATTTTTTTGACGATCACAATACTTTCTCTACCAGTTATATAGCGAGAAAGTAATTATGTTTGCTTTTCTTATCTCAGGTTCAAATTAAATTGACTCTGAGAAACAACAAAAGCTCATGCTAATACTTAACTCTATTATCGTGCTTATAAAATAAATACGCCGTGCACCCCATATACATTCTGATTTTGGTAGGAAGAACAGTAGAATTTGGTTACTAAAGTTACTAAAACAACTTTAATATTTTCATACATCAAGTCATGCTATCTTCAAATGTCACTGTTTATATCTATTATCAATACCTATAAAATAACACAAATAGCAAAGTAAATTGTTATTAACATTGGTTGCAAAGAAATATGTTTGAATTTTCCCCACTGTTTTTCCAACCGAGCGATAAAAATCCGTAACACAACCTTTCGCTCTCACTCAGAGATGAAGATATAATGAGTCGGTTCAGAAAGCGCACGTTAAATAACTCAAATAAATTTTTAAAAAAATGTCAATGGTCGAAAAGAGTTAACTCTCATTATAAAGTGTTCCCTTCTCTCTCTTACAATGAGCCTTGTGATATAAAATAACCATTAATAAGGTAGTATTTCAATAAACACGCTACAGCCACCATATTATATACACCTTATAGATATTTGACACACTAAAATATAGCCTACCTCAAGTATTTAGTTAAATTTCAAAATCCACAGATTTTTTTAAAAGCGACATACAAAAAACTAGTACTTTTGTGTCCTTAATATAACAACTATAATAATAACAGTAGTAATAATAATAATAATAATAATAATAATAATAATAATAATAATAATAATAATAATAATAATGCGCATCTGGGCTACATCATTTGTTTCCCAGTTTGTATACATTTTAGCACGTAATAATGTACCATTTCCCAGGGGTCGCCCGACAGTACTAATCGTACATCCTTTCCCGCAGAGGTTCTCTCCATTTCCCGATGAGACGAGGGTGATAGTGAGTGTATGAGGGTGTGGAACCAGTGGAAACACTTAGCTCAAACCTAAGCTAAGCCTCACTAACCAAACTCTGGTGACCGTTGGTGTGGTTCCCCTTTCGTGAAAAATAGCCAAGGCTCCAGCCGGGAATCGAACCCGGGACCCCTGGACTCGTAGCCAAGCCTCGCATTATAACCCTATATATTTCCTATAATCCACCAGTAGTGAGGCGTGAGTGCTATTTGCCTCCTTTTTCTTTTTATAAAACGTCTATATATTTTTAAGTTGTATTGTTTGCCATTTAATGTCTAAAAAGGGACAATAATTCTATTAAACAAAAACACGATAACCCACCTTGGTGGTCGCATGGTCTAAGGCACTACTTTCTAAATAGACTAGACTGCCGATGACGGGGGAGATCAAGATTCGAACCCGGTCGGGTGTAAGGAGGCCTAAGGGTGGTTTTTCCTAAATGGTTTTACACTCTCCCTTCAAGCAAATATTGTATCCTTCCTCTAAATTCAACCTTCCTAATCCCTAACACATTAGTGTAATTAGTATATAGGCGTTTAACCTCCAGCGGTACATAGTAAAGGCGAGGTGTTTGCCATTGACTGTTGAGGGATTTCATTATGACCCAACCAGGTTGAGTCCAATTTTCATAGGAAGGATTTTTTTGAATATAACACTTTTTTTTTGCGGCCCAAAATGAACATATTTTTGCAATAATTGTATAGGTTATTTTATACGTATTGATAATATCAATCAACAGTAACAGCTGCATATCACACTGCTTGGCGTATGATTACGTGAAAGTATATCTAGTAGTTTTTCTAGCTATAAGATAAGTCTCCTCCTAAATAAATATATATTAACGGCCATGACCATAGATCAGTGGTTCCCAACCTTTTTCAGACCACGTACCCCCAGCAGGCTCGGTTCCTTTCCACGTACCCCCTACCCCAAATCCTCCAGGCACCCCCACCCCCAATCTGTTCCACCCATTATAGATACCGGAAACTTCTTCAAAAACAGGTATATGTTGAATTAAAATAAATGGTCTATTTTTTCATTATATAGTTTTTTATTTTTGAAGTAAGCAAACAAATTAACACGAAGATTGGAAAAAAGAAAAATTAATGTGATATTTGGGGCTGTATTGAATTACAAAGTTTTGAAAAATAAGGCTCAAAAGAGGATGAATACAATCTCAAATCCGGAGCTGCGTCTAATTTGCTTCTATATTTATTTTTATATAAGTATACGAAGAAAACGCCCTTTAAACAAGCTCCGTACCAGCAGACGGTAACAAAAACATTATGGCTTTTCTCTAAAGTTCATTGATTCGTCACCGTGACGAGACCAAAAACTGACTGCCATTGAAGAGGTTCTTCAGAGTGGTATCTGATGCGAGCTGTAGCAACTTCTCCTTTTCATTAATCGACAATGAAGCCGGTTAAAAATACTGTTCTTTGAAAGGATTAGATAGATATCCACCAATCACCCATTTCCGGCTCTGAAAAATATTTTTCAAATGAGCATTTTAATCCTTCCAGATGCTCAATTATCTTATCACTGACTGTTAAATTTAGCTCAGCTTGTGACAAGAATTCGTGAAGTGTTTCGAACACTTCAGGCTGCCCTTTTTTAATGCACTTTGCCCCCCAATTTTTTTTTTCATGGATTTAATTTTGTCAACAACTTGAAAAATGTTACAATTTTTTTTGAAGTGAAAGATTGAGTTTATTAATCTGGTGGAAAATGCCACTCAGGTAGGCAAGGCTTTGTAGCCATTCAAAATCATGAATCCTGGATCCAATATTTTTAAAAGGATGCTCTTCGAAAAAAAAAAGGGCTACCTCGTGTCAAAGTTTGAACACCCGAGTCAGGACTTTACCCCGGGACAATCACCTAGCTTCGGTGTGCAAAAGCAAAGTGTTGTGAATGATGTCCATGTCTTCACACATAAATTTAAACAACTTGGAGTGGGTAGGATTCACCTTGATAAAGTTGACAACTTTGACCGCTTCATCAATAACGTTTTGCAAATCTGGAGGGAAAGGTTTCAATGTGAGGCTCTGTCTGTGAATACAGCAGTGCGTCCATTTCATTTTGGGGCTGACTTTTGCCACGCGTGCATGAAGGCCTGAGTAGCAGCCTTACATGGATTTTGCTCCATCTTTGATGAGCCCAACGCATTTTGACCATTGAATTCCTTTTTCAAAGAAATAATGATCACTTGCTTCAAATACGTTTTTACCAGACGTACGACCCTTCAATGGGGAACAAATAAGGATATTCTTTTCGAATTATAAGTCTTTCAAGTACTTAGCAATTACAAATAGCACAGAATATTGCGCAACGTTGGTAATTTCGTCAACTTGGATAGAAAAAAATGCACAATCTTTGACGTAACTTATGACTGTGCTCTCAACATCGTCTGACATGTCCCGTATTCTTCGAGACACCGTGTTATTTGAGAAAAGTATTAAACTAATTTTAAGAGCATTTTCCTCTCCCAGCATGCATCTGACAGCATCTTTGAGGCACGGTGAAATTAAATTTTCACCAATGGTGTGGTTTTTACCTCGTCTCACAATACGATAGCTAATGTAGTAGGAGGCCTCGGTAGCTTTGACACAATCACTTTTGGCAGATTAAAAATATGTTTTCACCTTTACAGAACTCTAAAGTTTCAACCGTCGAAAAAACGTGGCATCTTTATCGTTGTACTCGGGATATTTGGTATGTAAATGCCGTGTGAGCAAAGAAGGTTTCACTGAACCNTTTAGCCATTGATCCATAGCGTAAATCACGGGAATAGTAAGGGGTTGGTAGAAAAATTGACGTAGGATTGTCGGAATAATACGCACACGACTCAATGCAAAGACCCACAATAAAAGTTAAACACAACACAACACAAATTAATTAATTCTTTGTTTTTATGCACAGCCCGGCATGCGTCAACAATTAAATCTAAAACACCGAGGAAGGGTGAGCCGCGAGGAAAGAGAGCGCCAATCCTGAGCGGAGGGATGTAGGCGAGGGGTTGGGCGCGGGTGGGAGGAGGGAAGGCCGATCCTTCCAGCGGACTCAACCCCTATTTCATCGAAGATTTTATTGATAGGAAGGCCAATATTACAACTGACATTATTATTAAAAACCTCTACCTACTTTTTAAAATTATTTTTCATCTTTTAAAATTCCTTTGTTCTTTTTTTAGCGGGTGGCCGCCATTACCGTTTTATTTTAGCGTACCCCCTAATGCCCTCTCGCGTACCCCTTGGGGTACGCGTACCCCCGGTTGGGAACCGCTGCGGCATAGATGAATATGTAGTTACCACCCTGACCCTAAATATAAATATAGTTACAACCTTGCCCCTAAATAAAATATCTAGTACGGCACTGTACCTAAATAAGTATATAGAAACGGCCATGTCCCTTAATTCATATCTAGTCATGACCATGGTCCTAAATATAAACATAGCTACCCTAAATAAATATCAGATTACAGACCTGACTCTAAATCCGATTACAGACCTGACTCTAAATACATATCTAAATATCCCTTGACCCTAAATAAATATCTATATTCAGCCATGACACTTGTACATATCTAATAAATGATTGCATAAATATCTAGTAAATTGCTGCATAAATATCCAGTTACGGCCATGACCCTAACCAAGCTACATACCCTGCTGTACGACTTTTACACCTGCACCAGTCTATCAAACGGAAACCTTCCTAACGAGAGTATAAAATCGAGATCTATGCATCACCAGTCTAGCTGCAGTTAGTTACTGTTGTATGCGAGACACGGAGCGGCGCTAATCAATTACAACATCCTGCGCCCAGGCGGCTAGCTGACTGGTTGGGCTTTCACACGTCGGTTGAAGCGTTGAGCTCTCTTCAGTTGGTCCCAGCGGGACGATTATTCACTTTAATGTTTCTCAACTTTTGTTTTTTGGGGAATTGATTGTGAAATTTTATGGAACGCCATCATAATACCTTTTTTTAAATTAAAATATATTATGCGGTAATAACTAAATTTGACAAATATGTAACTTGTGTCTTAGCACCGTGTCTTACTACCCAATTGTGTTATATGGTTTTATACTAGTTACGCTAGTGTGTTAGTGATGAAGAAGGTTGTATTTAGAGGAAGTGTACCTACATTTACGTAGAGACCGAGTAGAGAGCGATTCAGGAAAAACCACTCTCAGAACACAAGACCGGGATCTCCCTGTCATTGGCCGTTCGGCGCCCAAAGCGGGTTATTTATATAGTATTATTGTTATCATCATCACCACGTCTTACTACCCGTTCGGGTTATACGCCTATGTACTAGTTACACTAATGGTTTAGTGATTAGGAGGATTTAATTTAGAGGAATTGCACCCACATTTTCGTGGAAGGAGAGTAGAAAACCACCAGGGAAAAACCACCCTCAGTGCACCCGACCCTAATCTCTCCGTCTTTGGCAGTCTAGTTCAACACGAGAGTAGCGTGTAAGACCATGCCGCGACCAAAGCGGGTATAAAGCGAGTAATAATAATAATTATTGTTTGATAACAAACGTTCCATAGTATTACTTGAACTGACTTGTATTATATACCATTGCATACAAAAGTATAGAATATTGAAAAATAATATTATTATTCACTTAAAAAAGAGTTTAGTTCTTTTCAAATCTCCAGTGTGAAAGTTGGGGGTTGTGCTTTTAGCTTATTTCTTTATTCCGTGAATGAATATTTGATAAGCACGGGCAGAAAATTCTTGATCACAAAGGTGTGTAGTGTAAAATTGTATCAGAATATTCAGAAACGTTTTAACAATATTAGGGTAATCTTTTCCCCCAACCAATCCAAAATGAATCAAATGTAGTTCGGCATGTTCTATCTTCATTACTCTATCGTATCACGAGTTTGTAAAAGTCATAAAAATAGTATTTTAAGAAACGTTTTTACATATCTGAAATTTTTACAGAACCCTGCTAAGTAGCTCATGGAATCCTTATTTTCTGTTAAATCTTTTTTGAGAATCACTGATCAGGTCACACAGTCCACAAGCCTGAAAAAGACAATGAGAATTATTAAGTTGCAAGAAAACTGTATTTTTTCATTGAATAAAAACACTTGATACTTAACTGTGAGAGTGATACATCATTAGCAGGCTTGATTCTTGACAAAATACTAGGATTAAAATCATTCCTACATAATTAATCACGTCGTTTCCTTATAGGGTGGTAAAAAACTGTGCATATAGCTCAAAAAACAACTACCTACTTAATCTTTCTTCACTCCTTTTCTCCACACTTCCCTATACTTGTGTATATTAGGGAAAATTGCACCCGGAAAAAATGCGCCTACCCAGAAAAAAGGGGAAAATTGGGCCCTCCTATCAGTCATCACACTATTAGGCCCCACACACTTAAAAAACAGGTACGCCCAAGGACCTAACAAAGTGTTTGAAGAGTCTAACCTATATTCAAAAAATGGTGTAAAAGATCGTCAATAATTAGTTTGGTAACTTCAATTTATACGTTCACATGAAATACTTACAGATACACACTGATCTTTATTTATTGAAAAACCTAACCTAACCTAGCCTAACCTAACCTAAACAACAGGAAAAGAGACAGATGCGATGAATCGATGAACTTTGACCTCTTCAAGACCTCATGATGTGCTATAAGTCGATTTGAAATACCCACCCTCCTAAACAAAAGGATGCAATGAACCTATCTACGCCAGTGAATATGGTTAGGTCATGAGGAAATTGAGAAAAGTGCGCCCACATAGCCTTGTTAAAATTATTTAGATTAGACAGACAAGGTCGTGTGGGTGCACTTTTCCCATCTATTACTGTGACGATTAATGTGAGGGCTTGGTTTTCCCTTTTTTCTGGGAAGGCGCAATTTTCCCGACACCCCTTTTATATTCCCTTCGCTTCAATAATATCCGAGACGACTGAATTGTATCCATTCTGAATGGTATCCATTCAAACATTTCTTAAATAAGCACCACAAATAAAAA
This sequence comes from Timema bartmani, assembly GCA_902151455.1. Taxonomy (NCBI): domain Eukaryota; kingdom Metazoa; phylum Arthropoda; class Insecta; order Phasmatodea; family Timematidae; genus Timema; species Timema bartmani. The sequence continues at coordinate 44,939 of CABFWB010000923.1, forward strand.
GGCTGATTTGTATCCATTCTCATAATATCCACAGAATCCTGAATTGTATCCATTTTGAATGGTCTCCATTCAGACAGTTTTCAAATAAACGACTTTAACAAAAATCCTGATTTGTATCCATTGTAATTATTTGCATGATATCCATAAAATCCAGAATTGTATCCATTCTGAATGGTATTCATTCAGGCATTTTCTTAAACAAGCATCACAAAGAAAAAGTCTGATTTGTATCCATTCTCATAATATCCACAAAATCCTGAATTCTATCCATTTAATTGCGGTGCCACTTGTCTGATAGATGGCAGCAGCTGAGACTCTCCTTAACTCATTCCGTGTTTACTAGAGAGCAGCACTATCATTAAGTTAATATATATAAAAAATACTTATTCGTGTTTCTTTTTTTAAAAAAAGAGGGCACTTCACAAAGATTGGTTTTTAAAAATAAGTACAATCTAGTTTAAAATTGGTACGTGGGGAATCATTCCCTAAATGAAAATAATATTTTTAATATTTTGAAAAATTTAATATTTCAGGATACCGAAATTTCATTTAAAAAAAGAATGCGTTGACGCCTGAAAGGTTAAATTTTGTTCGAGTGGGTTCGTTTATAATAATAAAAATTATAACTATTGCTTATTAAATACTTTGGTGCCATGTTATGACATTCTTTGAATATTCATGTTATAAATAATACTGTTCTTCTGTGATTGATGAGAGTTTTGTTGATTTTTTTGGATTGTACATAATTTATTTTACAATATTAATTTTGTTATCATTGGAGATTTGTTTTGTTTCCGTGTGTATAGATGACAAAAAATATAAACTTGTCATATGATGACAAAGAAATACAAGGAATCCTGCTCTCTTTATATACCTACGATTATAGAAATAAACATAAGTCCTTAACTTATATGTTTACTGGTACATAATCACTTTTAGCCATAGTCTCAAGAATTCCCTTCAAATCACAAGATGAATTTTATTATTTAAAGGTTAAAAGCAAAGATTTTGATTTTTAAACACTGACCTCCCTCTCGTTTCACTTCATCTGGATAATTGGTTAGGCACTTCTACTTATAATAGGCCTAATGGAAATAAATTCACATTGTCTGAACATGTAAGTTTATTTGTTGCGGAGAGTGGTAAATATAAATACTAACTTTTAGGGGGTTTCAATCAAAATGAATAAAATTAGCACATAAAATGTAGGCCTGTGTTCAAGTTGAGTATGGTAACCTATAAATAAGGTTTATTAATCCAACTTCAACCCAGGTAGCCCTACATTATAAACTGATGAAATTATTTATAAATAGTAGGATATGACACTTTGACACAAATCTATGAAGAATAAAAGTATACAATTACAAAACATTGTTTTTTTATTGCCATGCCCTGTCTGAGATACAGTATAACTTACTTTAATATTTGCTTAGAGTGGCTGATAGTTTTTCGTGTCCAAAAGTTTAATAAAATGACGGGGTTGAACTATTCCACACCCACATAAACGCAGTGACCTCTATACTTTAATGGATGGACATAAACACACCCCTTACAATGGACCAAATCGTTACGCTAAAGTTTGTCGTCGGCTTGCTAACGGTTTATTTCAATGTTCTTTTGCAAAAACGTGTCTGGTGAATAAACTTTTTTAATAGTGAAGTATTATATATATGTAGCCAACGCCCATATTGTTTATATTTTGCCAAGACTATAATATATTTAAAATTGGTTATTAGCTTATATAATGGTTTCAGAAACCAGATTATATTTCAAGTTCAATAACTAAAAAGAAAAAAAAAAGGTCACTTAAAACTTAAATTCTTTTGAATGGCAAATTTTGTGTAGTAGTCTTACATTCCTATTATAATTTAGTTTATAGGTATGTATGAAGTATTACCTGCAATATTACAATATATTTAAAGTTGGCTCTTAGCTTATATAGCCTATTGCTTTCAAAAGCCACATTAAATTTAATGTTCGCTAACTATAGTGAAATAGGGTCGCTTAAAACTGAATTACATGTGTTTGAATAACAGACTTTGTGTAGTAATTTTACATTCAGGCTATAATTTAGGTTATAGGGCTTGTAATAAGGGAGTATTACCATTTTACAATACATTTAAAGTTGGTTCTCAGCTTGTATATTACTTTCAGAAACCATATTATATTTAATTTTCGATAACTATAATGAAATAATGTCGCTGAAAACCTGATTACTTTTGTTCAAAGGAAAAACTTTGTGTAGAAATCATAACGTTCAATCAATCATATAGACTGTAGGCTTATAGAAAGTATTACTATTTTAGCCTATATCGACTTATTTAAAGAAACAAGTCATGAGTGTTGAACTTAGTTTTAGGCTCTTCAAACCTTTTATTAGCAGATTTATTTCGTTTGACTGATCATACATTGATATATCTCATATATTCATAAAAAATTAGTGAACGATGTCAAAATGCCACATTGCCTTGTATGTGTATAGGAGAGAAAAAGATAACCGGGAATTTTCTTCTTTCTTACATAATGGTGTGCAGACGACAACTCGAAAATTTTAGCCACAGGTGTCTATCCAGTTATATTATGGATATCAATGCATAAACCTTTATTTTAGGGAGTTAAGGATAATATGCAGACCTGCAACCAAATAAATATGTTACTAAATTAGACAGTTGAAATGTCTATAGTTACATGAATTTTAACCTGAATCTTAAATAATGCGCTGCTATAGCTAAGTAAATATTACAAACCATAATATGCATTAAAGACTTTTTTTAAGGCCCAAAAATGAATATTACAAATCATATGCATTAAAGAATCCTATTTTATATCAACATCGGTGACCTGGTGGTCAAGGGGGAAGGTGTCGGACTTCTGTGCTAGGGGTCTGGGGTTCAATCCTCGGTCCCGGCACAGATTTATCTGATTGCCAAACCCTTCCTTCACCTCTGACAAGATGTGTATTAATCACAACTTGTGAATGTGAGGAATGCCAGGCCTCCACCGTGGTTCGGATTCCACGTTAAACTGTAGGTCCTCCATTTCATCTCACAATCACCCTACCATTACACATTAGCGTAAGTGCGTACAACCCGAACGGGTAGTAAGACGCGGTGCTAATAATAATAATAATAATATATCAACATTTATATAGAATTTAACCAAACGTGGGGAAAAATCTTGCATTACACATATTTTTAAGGCCCTCCTGGAACCAAACCATTTGTGTCAAGAGCACAAAGCGGGACCCTGATAGTAAAATCAATTCTCTATCCAACCATATAAGTGTATATAGGCCTATAGATATGAGAAATTTGAACAAAATATGGGGAGAAACATATTCTTTTTAAGAAAATCATGTTTTACTCACATTTTTAAGGCCCAAACTAAAATTAGTTTCAAGAGCACAAAGCTCAGTTTTCTATCCAACCATATAAGTGTGCATAAGCCTAGGCCCTACAGATCTGAGCAATTTGACCCAAACATGGGATAAACATATTTTTTTAAGAAAAACCTTGCTTTACTAACTTTTCTAAGGCCCTCCAGGGCCCAAACCAACATCTGTGTCAAGAGCACAGATTATAATGTAGGGCTACCTGGATTGAAGTTGGATTAATAAACCTTATTTATAGGTTATCATACTCAACTTGAACACAGGCCTACATTTTATATGCTAATTTTGTTCATTTTGATTGAAACCCCCTAAAAATAGTATTTATATTTACCATTCTCCGCAACAGATAAACTTATATGTTCAGACAATGTGAACTTATTCCTATTAGGCCTACTATAAAAATAAATGCCTAACCATTTATCCAGCTGAAGTGAAATGAGAGGAAGGTCAGTGTCTAAAAATCAAAATCTTTGCTTTTAACTGTTAAATAATAAAATTCTTGTGATTTGAAGGGAATTCTTAAGACTATGTTTAAAAGTGATTACGTACCAGTAAACATATAAGTTAAAGGCTTATGTTTATTTCTTTAATAGTAGGTGTGTAAAAAGAGCGTGATTCCTTGTATTTCTTTGTCATCATATGACAAGTTTATATTTTTTGCCATCTCTACACACGGAAACAAAATAAATCTCCAATTATGACAAAATTAATAATGATAGTGCTGCTCTCTAATGAACACGGAATGAGTTAAGGAGAGTCTCTGCTGCTGCCATCCATCAGACAAGTGGTACCGCAATTAAATGGATACAATTCAGGATTTTGTGGATATTATGAGAATAGATACAAATCAGACTTTTTCTTTATGATGCTTGTTTAAGAAAATGTCTGAATGGATACAATTCAGGATTTTGTGGATATAATGTAAATAATTACAGTGGATACAAATCAGGATTTTTGTTAAAGTCGTTTATTTGAAAACTGTCTGAATGAAGACCATTCAGAATGGATACAATTCAGGATTTTGTGGATATTATGAGAATGGATACATATCAGACTTTATATTTGTGGTGCTTGTTTAAGAAATATTTGAATGGCTACCATTCATAATGGATACAATTTAGCTCCCCCTAACATCCATACACCGAGTCATACATGATATTTTATTCTTAAAAATTATCTTCCCAGGTTACTGTCCATGCATTTCTTTAAAATTTGCTTTACACAAATTATTTCACAAGAGTGTGCCAAATAAGCCCACATTAGTTTTTTTTAGGGTTATGGGGATTCGTGATAAAGACTGTCTTTATGCCTCCACTCTCTGCTAATCTCCAGGAACTTGGAAACCGTAACACCACGACCTGTGACACTGATCGACTGTGACATACACGCGTGTGGTACAAAATGGACTATCGTCTAGATGTCTGCCGCATCTGCATTTACCATTTGGGAAGTATGTAAAAAAAACTTGGAGAAATGACCTTTATTTCTATGTAATAAATATAGTACCTCCTTAGTAATTTATAAAAACTACATATTTTTAATGTTTCACGAAATAAATTAATAATCCTGTACATGGCCTAGTGTTTTTATAAAATCTTAAAGTATTGTGTCGATAAATTATAATGTTTTAATTAACATTATGCGTACAGCCCAAACGGGAGGTAAGATGCGCTGACAATAAACATAAAATAATCCTACATTAATTTAGTGTTTAGATAGTATATTTTTAAAGAATATTTGTATTTTACGTACTTCCTATACTAAGGGTATCCTTATCTCATAGTGTCTGGCCAAAAGGGAATTCCATACCAAGGATGCCGCAAAATACAAGGGATGTACTCTTTTTTCGTGGGAACAAACCCTTCTGGGGTCGACAGATTTTTCTTGAGCGATAAATATTCGTAGTTCAACTTCTTTCGGAGGGGAAGTAAAGCCGTCGGTCCCATAACGACTGTGGCATGTAAAGGAACGCTAGAAGGTATGTGAAAATACCTTTCCGGCAAAACTATTAGGTCCCTTCACGCTCGCTCATGGAAATTCATTGTGGAAGGCAATGGATACCCCCACAACTTCCTGATCTTTACTAGTACATAGGGTGTCTACCAGATGGTGCAGGCAGCACTAACCAGCCAAAGGTCTGAGTGGCGCTGGATGTATAGAAATCACATCAAACCAACCTTCGTGACTTAAGACTCTTCATCTAACTTGAAAGGTAACAAGCCTACCTTGCATTGTTCCACCATGGTGTGGATTATAGGATAGGATCATAATATAAACGAAGTGTAATATCACTTCTTTTTTTTCAATTTTTTTCTATACTGTGGTGAAAATGTCAATAAGTGTAACCATTTTCCTTTACTATTCTGGTATTATTTATATTTAAGGCAATCACAATTAGGCCTAATGTTGATTACTATATTTTTGTGAAAGAGTTTGCTATGAAGGTTATATTTTAGAAAATACAAACAATATTTTTATGGCCAGCTTTGATAACATTTGCCTTTATGATAAGTGTTTTAGGTATTAATAATATCTATCAGGTCCAGGGTCCAATCCTCGGTCCCGCACGGATTTATCTGATTGCCAAACATTTCCTTAACCTCTGACAAGACGTTTATTAATCACAACTTGTGAGTGTGTGGAATGCCAGACCTCCACTATGGTTCGGATCCCACGTTAAACTGTAGGTCCTCCATTTTATCTCACAATCACCCTACCATTACACATTAGAATAAGTGCGTATAACCCGGACGGGTAGTAAGACAAGGTGCTAATAATAATATTTATCAAAAAAGACAGATGCAGACAAAACTACTTGACCTATGAATACGTTAAAGTGAATCTAGATATTTTTTCAAGTTTTAAGATATGTCCATCGTAGGAAATTTGGGATATAGCTACTGAATTTACAATTAATAAACCAGTAAATAAAGCTACCGCTATTTTTAATATTTTTTTATACAAAAACTAGCCGTTTAGGTGTCAGATAAGGTCTTTTCTATGAAAATTGTACTGTATGATAGGATCCCGCATTATTAAAAATGTTGAAAACCCTACGCTTCTTCACAATTTATTTCATTTCATTAGATTGATTTGCTAATAGGGAGTACACTTGCATCTTAGTGCAGCATTAAAAACAAATAAAATGCTCAGAAGAGTTCAGTGTTCATTAGCATGCTTGACTGACTTGAGAGATCTAGGTTAAATCGCCGACTGGATGCACTGAGAATTATATATTTCGTAGTATTGTTAGTTTCCCGTCCACTTTCCAATCACGTATATTTACAATTCCCAAATGTTTTCTTCTTTTTGATTATATAGCTTAAATCTATATTAATGATACTGGGGTGTACTATAAATTTCGTGAACCATGTCTCACAACAAGTTTGAGCTATTCGCATATATTTAATACTGGAAGGTAAAGTTTAAAAGAACTAAAGCTTCATTGGCATGCAAGGCGAGTGGAAAAACATATTATATATATGGCAAAGGCTCAGACCCCAACCTCCTTTTCATAAGAAAACCGACAAAACGATACTGACGCCTAAGTCCTCTAGCCTAATTTAGTAGGTTTGAAATAAAATAGTACAATTTCATAAATATTCTAAATAAACGACCATAATTACATACGTACAACTGTAGGTTTGTATTTCTTATGTTGGCGTAGACCTTTATCTTCATTAATGTTATTTAAAACCCGCATTGGTAGTTTCATGGTATACCGCGTTACTACTGTATTGGACTAAATTGCTGATAGTGAGATCGGGGTTCCAATTTTTGTCGGGTGTACTAAGAGTGTTTTTCCCCAAATGGTGTCCCACTCTCCCGCCACGCAAATGAAGATACATTTCCTATTAAATCATAGCTTCCTTATCCTTATTTTATTAGGGTTAATATATCCGTACATCCTTAAAGTGTACTAAAACGCTGTGAAACAAAACAAAATTTACCATTTTTCAAATAGCTTTGAAACTATGACTTGCAGCTGAACATTTTTATTTGTTATTCAACATTTATGATTTAAATGTTGAGCTTATTTTTCTTATTACCGTGTCTTACTACTCGTTCTAGTTATATGCATATGCAATGTTCAAATTGGGAAATTTTAACAACTGGAACGGTAACAACTAACAACCAATAATTCTTAAATCTAATTTATAGCATGAAACTATTACATTGGTAGAACCTAGTTCATTGTCTATACACACTTCATTAAGTTGCATGCTAGGACATGCCGGTTTAATTGAATTTCAGTAAAATGAATATCACATTACAGTTTACTATACTAATCTTATTCATTGATAACTACAATTAACTTATATTGATTTATATTGAAACGGAAAATACATTGCCACAGTAAAACGGTATCAAATATTTAACTATGTAGGTAGGCACTAGTCTAAAACCATATAATGTTCATTATTAATCTAAATCACTTATAATCAAATTCAAAAATAATTATTTTCACCATGAGAATTAATAATTACATCTTGTTGAAATCAAAATATAAACATTACATTGTTGTTAGAATTGTTGTTTCGCATCTCTTTCATTCTTTTAAAAATTAAGACACTTGAAACATGTGAAGGATGCCTATCTTTTATGGGGAAAATACTAAAGGAAAACTAATTGAATTAGAGAAATATAAAAACATTCTCTAATCACTTCTTGTGAAGTAAAAAGGAGTTTCATCCTACAAAATTTGCCACAGAAGAGGCAAAATATGGCACCAGAAAATTTGAAAAATTCTTTGTTTTACATTGTTATGAAAAAATATGAGAATGTTAAGAATTATTATTATTTAATCCATATGAAAAATGTTGTTTCAATGCTAAATGTTTTGTAACAAAGACTGTTAATTAAATCGGTAGAAACAACTAGATATTCTATTCTTTAGTGTAAAACCCTTTCTCATCTTCATCATCATCATCATCATCATCAACTGTTTCCAGCCTGTGGCCGGGTCAGTTTAGTAAAATACCTCCATCTTCCTCTATTCTTACACCACTCTTCCTCCTTTAATTGCTTCCATTCTTCTCCTCTAACTTCCACACTTACTAATATCTGCTCCTCCCATCTCTTTCTTGGCCCCCCTTGAGTTTTTTTCCCCTAAATACTTCATTTCCAACATTTTCTTCGACATCCTCTCTTTTTCCATTCTCATTACATGCCCATACCATCTCAGTCTTGCTTCCTCTACTATTTCACGTACTCCCTGTACTCCTACTCTTTCCCGGATAACTTCATTCCTAATCTTGTTTCTCCTTGTGATAGCTCGAGTAAGAGTTTGTTTCGACCACCGGCTTACTAAGCCTGTCGTGGTAAAGCCCTTTCTATTACGTGCAAATTTTAATTTATTTAAATATTATTTCGGACCACACTAGGACAGTGTTTTTTTAAAAAACAAACATTGGCAGTTATACCTGTGTGGTGAAATTTCGAATGTATTTGCATATTTCAGACATCGCATATTGGAACTTTAATTTGCATGTAGATTCTGACTCTACTGAGCAGGCTCAGTTTTTATTAAATACGCTTAGCATTTCTAAAGATTTAACCGCTTACAAACGGACACCATGTGTCATATTTCATTTCGTTCAGTGCCATAAATATTTTGAAGAAAATATGTTTAGTTATAAGACTCACGCGGCAAGGAAATAGTGTAGATAAATAAAATTTTACGCACAAAGTTCATAGCTTCAAATAGCTTCAGCATTTACACTATGAAAGACAATATGAAACTGAAGGTAGAAATATTCTACCTACGAACAGAAAGAGCAATTGCCCTTTCCAAAAATAATCCCCACAATATATCCTAAAAAATGGTAGGGGAAAGATTAACATCTGTAAAATATTTGTGTTGAATTAAGTGTCTTGTAGGAATCGTCGTCTCTGTTGTGAAGCAAATTCTTGTAAAACTCAGTGTAATACAATATACAGACGCGTAGTAATAAGCGTCTAGGTCCATTCAAAATCCAATACACTTTACAGACATTTAGTAGGCACTAGGTTCGTTCGGATTAGAATAGAGATCCTTTTGGAAAACGATAGTAGGAACGAAGAAGTAGCGCTCTCGTGCGCATGCGGAACGCTTTAAACTTGTGTTGTATCAACCGGAATACTAGTAATATTTTTTCGTATCAACCAAAATGACGTTCCGATGCGTTCTGGCCCAATTCGAGCACTGTGCGTATGTAATAATTACACCAATGTTTTAGGGACGAGGAAAGTTGAATTGTAGAGCTCCACACACTAACGCGGGTGCGGTGGCGATCACGATCGCACACACGGGAGTGGTCAGTTCACGTCTTAAAACCTACAAAGACATCATGTAATTGCAAGAAATGCGTCGAAATTTAACGCCACTAGAGGAGGAAGCCTTATTTTTGGCAGGATTCATTGACGAAGTACAGTAAGTAAGAGCATTTTGGACCGTAAAGAGCTAAGATACCAATCGAAATACCTTAATTCCCCCTTTTTTTTCTTTAGTAATAAACTAAAGTAAATGTAGACCCGCACAGTTAACATGCTTATCCTAGCGATATGCTTAATTAATACCAGATTGTATCTTTCTTTCTTATATTTTTGTAGTTGGAGTGAGACAAATTAAATATAACACCATGCAGATTACTATTTCAATATATTTTTCTGTCATACTCTTTGTGAATTCTATAAACTTGATAATGTTGACGCAAACAGCGTTTAAACTCGACCTGCAGCATCTAAGCACCACAGCAAGGTAGAACTGTACTGGACGCTATGCTGCCCGCCTGTCCACTGAAGTTCTGATTCTGAACACGTCACTTGATAACATAGGTTAAATTTGACTTCCACGTTGACCACCACCACATTGGTGTGTGGGGAGACCTACATGGGACTGAACCACCGAGAACTCCTTCACTGTTGCTCCTTTGGGTCCAAAGTAAAGGCTAGTTTTTTTTAAGTACGTTTCCCCCATTGGCTTTTCCCATGTATTAAAATTTGAAGAAGGCTACGCAATTATTTAAAAAATAATAAGTATATATCTACATATATGATTATAAGTATATGCATATATAATATAAATATATATTAATTTAAATTAAAAAAATTATTATAATATATAAATTTTGAAGTGAATTATCATGTTATTTATTTCGACCTTCAAAAAGGCATTTTTGTCATTTCCATCTCTTACTACATCATTTGAATTTTATAAAATAAACTCATATTGTTCAAGTTTGGTGTACACAATTTAGAAATTAGCAAAGCTTATATTACGTATAATCTCAACAGTTAGTAAGGCGCGATGATAAAAAAAACAAAACCTATCTTTGTTTGGGAAGAGACGAGACTGCAGCCTCGAGAGGATCCCAGGAAATGTATCCTGTTTATCACTTTACTCTTTTTTTTACATCCATTACTGTTTCCAGCCTATGGCTTGGGTCAGTTTTTTATCCAAGCTATATGTTTCCACTACCGGTGGGTTAAGCCTGTCGTAGCTTCATAATATGCCTTATAATATATCTTAAGACTAGTACAGGCACAACATCCAGTCCCTAGCCGTTAATTCATCACTGTGAAAGGGTAAACCCATATATCACCATTGATTAAATTTTCGGCCATGCCAGATATCGAACCCGAGACCCTTAGCTCAGTAGACAGACACGCTACCACCCAAGATAAGGTGTTGGACTCCTGTCTATCACTACATCTGAAAAATGAGGTTGTTGGAAAAAAGGACCTTATTACATTCACTGATAGCTGCACAGGACAAAAACGCAATATTAAGCTAGCAGTCATTAACACCCACTCACAACCAGACACATGATTGGCGAGTATCAGGGGTGTAGTGGAGCGGGAACATGGGGGAACTCCGTTCCGGCCCTGCTTTTTGTGGAAAAATAATAAGTTTCACAAAGCCAAGCCGAGTATTAAGATGTTCTTATATTAAATATATTTAAAATATTTTTTTGTAAAGTTTTTGTAAAGTTTCAATTTTGGGGTGTCTACGGCCTTGCGTTCCCGCACTGCTATATTTACGACTACACCACTGGTGAGTATGTAATATTAACAGAGTAACAAAGAAAATATATAATTGGATCATAGATTGTATCAGAAGGTATATTACAGTAGTAACCGAAAACATATGGCCACCAGTGAAATTAGAAAGATATTGAACTTGGATCCCATAAACCACCATTTATAATTGACATATTGAAGTAATATATAAACAGTACATTTTTACATCAATTCTGAATGTACACCATCACTTTTGGACCTTTAAAAATATTTCTTCTTTTTTAAGAAATTATAGGTACACAAAACAATACAACAGAATAAAATAATAGGGTTTTTTGTTACAAATGGAAGGACAAGTTACTGTATATGAAATATCGTAGATGTTCAAGTTGTGCAGTGTTCTACCTTGATTTGAAGTGCGACTGTATATATTAAAAATAAATGGTACGGCGCACCGCACAGACTTTCTCTCTCTTTCTATAAACTCGTAAGATTTCTGAACGGAATAATGTACATTGTATCATCACCACTCCACATAAGAACACGCATAAAATAATATACAATGATATATAATTAATGAGAAAAGAGGCGCATCTTTGTCCACCTAAGAGCATTTCAAACAGTTTAATGTCTTCCACAAGGGTCAACACTTCGTATTAAAATTTCGATTTCTGGTTAAAATTTTAACATTTTATAAGGTGTTGCAGATCTTCAAGTCATCGCATTGATATTTAATTATTCATTTATACATTTTGACCAATAAAAAATGTTAATATTGACTATTGAGTCTAAAATGGAGATAGATCATTGCTATGCAAACATTTCTCCTAAGAGATTTAAGGAAAAATAACATACTTTTTTAGATACTTATATTTAATTACTCTATGGCATTGGAGAATTATTGCGTTAAGACTTAAGTAGTATATGTTTACAACTAAAGCTCACAAAATTGTATTAATATATTTGCAAATATCTCAGAAACTGCTGCTTTTATAAAAATATATGTCAAATAAAAGTTTTTTATTTCTAATAGTCCTACAATTTTGCAATGATAAGTTGTTTAGTTTCTCCAATAGTTGTGGAGATACGGAAATTAACGCTTCTGTAAAGTACCCTAAAAATCATTTTCATAGGAAAATGAAAATAGCCAGTTTATTTATAATCTTAATCAACGCCTAGATACGAATTTTAATCAAAATCGTTTGAGCAGATTTTGAGAAAACCAAATTTTTCTCTTTTCGCCCTTCAGTAAACTACCCTTAATTTTAAGTTTTTATAGACACACAGACAGACGGCATTGCAAAGACTATTTTTTAGGGTTCGGGGGGTCATGAGACGTCGACATCCATCAACATTTCAGGTTAGTTTTTTTTTACGGTCGCAATACTTAAACTTTAATGTCCAAAAAGTTAAAAAAATTCATATAATTGCGTATAGATTGAAAGTTATTGATTTTATAAAAATATGTTTCGGATAAAATATCTGTATTATAAATATATATACATATTTGTAATGCTAAGTAATTTCATATCTCAAATAGTTTCGGAGCTATTATAAAAAATGTTAATTTACGCATCAGACCGGAGCCCTTAAAGCCATTTTGCCGAAATATTGAGAGTAGCCATTTTGTTTGGAATATTTATTAATGTTCATAAATGAAATTTAATCAAAATCGTTAGAGCCGATTTTGAGAAAATCGACTTTTTCTCTTTTTGCCCTTCAGTAAACTACCCTTAATTTTAAGTTTTAATAGACACACAGACAGACGGCATTGCAAAGACTATTTTTTAGGGTTCGGGGGGTCATGAGACGTCGACATCCATCAACATTTCAGGTTAGTTTTTTTTACGATCGCAATACTTAAGCTTTAATGTCCAAAAAGCTAAAAATATATATATAATTGCGTATAGATTGAAAATTATTGATTTTATAAAAATATGTTTCGAATAAAATATTTGTATTATAAATATATATACATATTTGTAATGCTAAGTAATTTCATATCTCAAATAGTTTCGGAGCTATTATAAAAAATGTTAATTTACGCATCAGACCGGAGCCCTTAAAGCCATTTTGCCGAAATATTGAGAGTAGCCATTTTGTTTGGAATATTTATTAATGTTCATAAATGAAATTTAATCAAAATCGTTAGAGCCGATTTTGAGAAAATCGACTTTTTCTCTTTTTGCCCTTCAGTAAACTACCCTTAATTTTAAGTTTTAATAGACACACAGACAGACGGCATTGCAAAGACTATTTTTTAGGGTTCGGGGGGTCATGAGACGTCGAAATCCATCAACATTTCAGGTTAGTTTTTTTTACGATCGCAATACTTAAGCTTTAATGTCCAAAAAGCTAAAAATATATATATAATTGCGTATAGATTGAAAATTATTGATTTTATAAAAATATGTTTCGAATAAAATATTTGTATTATAAATATATATACATATTTGTAATGCTAAGTAATTTCATATCTCAAATAGTTTCGGAGCTATTATAAAAAATGTTAATTTACGCATCAGACCGGAGCCCTTAAAGCCATTTTGCCGAAATATTGAGAGTAGCCATTTTGTTTGGAATATTTATTAATGTTCATAAATGAAATTTAATCAAAATCGTTAGAGCCGATTTTGAGAAAATCGACTTTTTCTCTTTTTTCCCTTCAGTAAACTACCCTTAATTTTAGGGGTAGATATCCAATTCCAAAAACCCCTCGGGGCAACCCTATGAAAACCCTAGATATCAAGTTTCAGCTCAATCGGTAAAATAGTTTAGGCTCTAGTTGGAGGTACAGACAGACAGACAGACAGACAGACAGACAGAAATTCAAAAACCACTTTTTCGGATTCAGGGAGTCATGAAACGTCAAGATTCATCAAAATCTCGAGTTCGATTTTTTTCACGATCACCATACTTTCTCTACCTGTAAGATAGAGAAAAAGTAAATATACGTATAAATAGATTAGTGCTAAAATCATACATGAGACAAAGAAAACACTGTCTGTGTGAACAATATCAAACGGTTCCAAACCGTGCTGGGTACTGTATACGTACAGTTAAAAACACAACATTGTACTGTACTGTACTGTAATGTACGGAACACAAATGTTTCCAAAAAGGGCTCAACACTTTTTTAGTAATCAATAGGACCTCTTCGACTCTTGAGACAGGCACGAACCTTGGGTAGGCCACTGTGCGGCCGCTCCGTCCCACCACCTGTTTCATGAAATTTAGCCATGGTATTGTTCACACATGACTTAGTTACATGTAACTCTGCTGCAATCGCTCTAAAAGATTTGCCACTTCTGCTCATGCCAATAATCTGCCATTATATTTTACCGACGCCTTTTTTCTAGACATTATTTACGGAAAACGAACACTACAATCACTTGTCATACACACATTGAATTTGTTATGGACGAAAAAAAAAATCAGTGAAATTTTAATGTTTTTTTGTTAATTTCATAAATTCGTTAAATGGCTTATAAAAGATGTGTAACATTTTTTACGCGTTTGATTTATGCAATAAATTTTAGCCCTATTTATTCAATAAATTTTAAAAAATTTTCTACGTTACTGTATAGTATGTAGTTTTTTTAATCGCTTCGATAGACTGAAAAAGTAGTAATTTTTGGTTTGTCCCAAAATCTTAAGAAAAAATTAATAGATAATAAATCGGTTAATATAAAAATATGATTTTTACACCAAAATGCTTGGTTTTAAGATCATAATAAGCAATGGAATATACGAGAAGTTTAATCCAATATTATAGAGCCAAGGGTTTCCCACCAGAAAAGTATAGGTGGCGCTATGTTTTTGGTTACAATTGTAATTTGTATTGTTTAGTATTATATTGTGTATGGAGTAATGTGTGCCATTCACTAAGATTGGTTATAAATTGAGTTTACCACCTTCTACTTAGGGCTTTAAAATGTGTTTTCAACTGTAAAAAGAGATTTTGAATTGGAAAAAAAATCATGAGGAGTAAATGATATTATCTAAATAGCTCCCTAACTTGTAGAGTTAGGTTCAATAAGATGTTCATATCTCTAGACCAGTAAACTAGTTTCAATTATTACCTGTGGACACGTGGAAAAGGGCGACATACTCTTCTTTTTTCATTTGTTGGTTCAAATACCAGCCAGAGGTACTTGTTTGGTTATTCCCCAAATGTTTATAACCACTTCCCCTCCATGCAAACGTAGGTATAGCTCCTCTAAGTTATACCTTCCTCAACCCTTCTTACATTAATGTAAATACCCCGGGTGGGTAGTAAGACATTGCGCAGACATAATCAGGTTCACTTTGGTTATATGCTACACACTGTGGTTTTGCAGCCCTTTAAAAAGCGAGTGCTAGTTTAATTCCTTAGCTTACCTTTCCTATCGTGTTAGGTTGTATTAGCAATAAATATCTAAATCGCTCTGCCTCAATCTCGTACAAACAAATATCCCTAACCATTGGGGAAGGGGACGAGAGGGGCTTTGGGGCTGACGTAGGGCTGAAGAGCATCATTAGAGTTATTAGTTCTTTACTGTATCACAGACCCCCCCCCTCCCCCCCATGGTAATTTGAAGAACTAATTTTTACATGTGTGGTTAGTGTATCAAATCGGTACTCTTTCTGCGACATGGATCGATTTCCAAAAACTGTTGAATTTGCGCACCAAATATGTGCAATGTTTGGTAGCATATACGTATGTTAACAGTTATCTTATCACATGAAATTAAACCAAACACCCGAGAGATCTATGATTATGAACACATATTTGTAAACCGTTATAAAAATTACTTTATCATAAGATTTAAAGCCCGATATTAACACTAATGTTACAAATAAAAGGTTTCAAATTGTTGTTAAAAATTATAGGGTTAGTCTTATTGTTTTATCTAGTGGTCCTCTTCTTTTTATAATAATAATATAATCTACCAGATTGTAATTCTTTTTACTTATGATATTGACAATATAAATAAAAAATGCAATGTGTCCTCTTAATATTTTTAATGTTCATTGTAGTTCTTACGTTCAAATGAGTTTGACACGCATGTTCTAAGAGGCGTCACATTCACAATAAACTGGACAGATGGATGAAGGGAAGATCGTGCTTTAAATACCGGTTGATTGTACTGAGGGTGGGTTTTACTAAATGCCTTTTCATTCCATCTCAATGCAAAATTATTTACACTTCCCTTAAATTCAACCTTCTCCATCCCTAAGCTAAATATACAAATTTTCGTTCGGATTTAGTTAAAAAAAATACAACTGGACACGGAAATTAAATCTGGGACCTATGGCCTACCATCCCTGGTTACCGGAATTTAATTACATTTTCAACTATAATTAGATGATTAGAAAACGATTGTCCTTAATCTATATAAAATAAAATTTCAATGCATTGTTGATGGGACTGGGACCTTATACAGTTTATATATTTAGTTTTAAAATACACTTCAAGCTAGCAAAATATAGGTTAATTTGGTGTCATCATTATTATAATATTAAAACGCTGCATGTGTTAGAATTTTAAGTGGTTTAGTTAAACATTTATTTGACCCTCGTTTGTCCACGAGGTCGACTCGTTCACTTAATCAGCAGATAACGAATAAATAGTTCATTTAATTCGAATACAGAATACAAAAAGCTTTTGGTGACATTCTAATGATCGTTCGATAGTTTGTCACCCGGGGTACTTTTAAGGTGGGTTAGATTTTATAAGTGTGAAATAGGAACATATTTTACAATAGAAAAAGAAATAAATAGGAAACAAAAATAGATGTATTAAACAATAACATAAAAGATAATATCGGGTTACAATTGGTAACAGTGGTTGAAGTCCGTTAAATAGGCAAAGGAAAACTAGTAACTCTTAGAAGAACAATATTACGTTTTAAACTGACAAGTAAGATAGGATTTAACAACTCCAAAGTTATAGAAACTTCCCGTGGGTCGGGAGAATACGTGTCCAAGACGACACTGCAACCGTCAAAAGGAGGTTACGAATACAGAGAGTATTGAATTCCAACACAGCCAGACTAGCGCCTGACTTCCACCCGAAGGGTCTAAATAGAAAACATGGTGAATTAAATACAAATAAAGATGTGACAACAGATCCTATAATTTTAGAGTTATTAACCGAAGCTCGTCCTAGCTAGCTGGCTTGGCTTGTCATAAAGAACTGTTTCAGATATTGTAAGAGGACGGACTGTCCATTACATCAGAAAATGGCTAAAAAGCAACCAGGTGTCTACACTAGATAGTACTATGGCCGGTCCTTTCCCAGTGGGAACTGCCAGAGCACTCAATAGTACATTTATGTCACTACCCACTGCGTGGGGTAAACCTCAAGTTTAGAATACACCAACATCAAATACTAAATCATAAGAAGCACCAACCATGGGACGAAAGAAAGTACTATCTGTGCGGGCCACCATAAAAACTTAGCCGTGTTCCAAATAATAACACAGAATAAGAGACGCCAACTAGAGCGCTGTGAGATACTGACCTAACGAGGTCCTCATGTAAAAGCGTTAGACAACCTGTTTGTAGCCATACAAACATTATAACATATGAGCATGACATCCACGACGTCATATGATATCCTGAAGTCTTATGGACTTAGAGTGTAAGAATGAACTTGTGAAAAAGAGGACTCTAAAGCCTGGGTCCTATTACATATATAGCTCAAGGCTCCTGTATTTAAGCTATATCATTTGGATATAGTAAAAATATGTAGTCAAAATTTATGACTAACAGAAAATTAAATCAGCTATTCTCAAAAAATTACATTTAGTCTCTCTGTCTAAAACATAGCGTCTGAAGGACAAAATAAAAAAGAAATCATTTTGACTAAAGCAAACACATCTGATGGATGTGGGATTAATCTCATAGCCACTTTTGACTAACAAAAACTTACATAGTCATATGGACTAACTCAACAAGTCTGAAGGACTTGGAAAAACAACTTAATACTTGGATCAATAGACGGGATTCCCTTGGCGTCGAGGCGGTGACACCCACGTCCTAATTGTCATGGTCAGCAGTATCTTCTACAGGTGCTGGAGCAGAATTTCCTTCTTCGACGATATCCAAATGATGAACTACAATCTGTGAACCTAGGAGTCCCTCGTTATATACTCTTTTCTTTACTAGAAAATTGGGCAAGGTAAACAATGGAATAGGGAGGAAGGGGGAGGAATGAAACGGTGGAGAAAGAGTTGCCAAGGAAGTCTGCTAGGGGCGTAGTGGTCGTCGCTCGCGACGAACCAAGGACCGTCTGGCCTTTCTTCAATGTTGAGGTCAAGAAGTTAGACGTAAGTTGAAACTGCCACGCCTTTGCTTCCACCATGCTAGCAGAACAGTTGGTGAAAGCATGGTGATCATATCCAGGAACATCCACGTAATGTAAGTAGAATCAAAATTATATTATTGCTGAATACATCAATATTAATTATCTTCTTCTGATTCCCTTATTGTAGTTTAGCATTTTGTGCGGATTACAGTTTGTAGATGTCATTTTGATTTAGGTGACATAGCTACATTTGGAAACAATAATTTAGAATCATTCGCTAGTTTAAATAATTCGATAGTGCCTATAACTATTTTCAACCTTCATTGATCTGAGCTAACTAGAAATGACAGCTTGACTGATTGTCTGTGTTGCAAACACCCCCACCTCCCCAGGGGCTGTCACGTCCCGTTTCATACTGGTTCCGCATTGCATCCGTAGTCTGGCGCTGCAGTTTCTACGACCTTCATTATTTTATTCTTAGTTCGTATTCTTTCCGTTTGTGAAGAAAGTGGGATGGAAGACGTCGCAAGAAAAGGACAGTGTTTTTGCAGTTTTCATAGCAAATAATTTTTGGTCGGTGAAATAAATCAAATATTGCTCCAGTGAAAATATAAGGGGCTTAATTAATTTTCTACTCAAATGTAGGGTGTTCGAAACCAAAGTGCTTAGGAAGATATTTGGTCCACAAAGGGATAAGGCTACTGGTGATCAGAGGAGGTTACATAATTATGACTTACAAACCCTTTTCTCAATGCAAGACATTGTTAGGATAATCGAGTCAAGGCCAAAATAATTTAACGAATTTAAATGCTGGTATTCTCGTAGCTTACCTACTCTATGGCACTAGGACTGTGTTCTTTTCCTAATTTACACCCTAATAAAATTATTGCTAGTTAAAATTGTTCCTAAATATTTAAAATCATTAACCACGTCAAATGTTATGTTGCTCGAAGTAATCTCTAAATTATTGTCCCAAATTTGTGTTCTCTGTGTGATCATATACTTAGTCTTTTCAGTGTTCACTTCTAGCCCTATTTCCTTAGTAGCCTCTAGTTAATTTTTGGCATTTCTCACAACAGATTCCTTACTATTTCTCAACAAACAAAATCATCTGCATGTATAAATAGCTGCATCGTAGCGTTTAATGGCAATTCTTGCATTATCCTGATAGAATAATCTAAAGCTAGATTAAAAAGTAATTGGGAAAGTCCATCTTCTTGTTTCAATCCATTATGTATTTCTTAAGTATCTGATAATGATAAGTGACATCCACCCCGCATCCTTCCACGCTTAACCATCTAACATACCTCACTTAGCATGACAGTTTTTTACCCTTTGATACGAAATAGTTCAACAAATTTAACAATGGAATTATTTTCTTAAAACACTTCTAAAATCGGCAAAAGACTGCGTTGTAATACGAGTTGATTACTAAACTGTTTATCTAGTACTGACAAGACCATTTAATGGTATTCTATCACAATTGCATGATTAATTTTGACTCTTTTTGCTGATATAAAATGTTCTTCCCATACCGGTATTAATTTTATCAGTTTCACTATGGTGCACTTTATAAGATATATCCATACGGTAGTCGAGGTAATACTGCTACCATTCAGCGTAAACAGAGTGTAAATAAACTTTGTTCACTATCAGTAGGTGTAGAAATGTATATTTGATAGGTAGTATAATTGTTTGGCCATTTTTATAATTTTTTAAGGTCATGTTTCTTGCTTTACATAATTGTTTATTCATGTTTATTGCACTTATAATTAATATATAAAATATATCTACAGTTTAAATGTGAATATTTAAACATAATTTTGTCGGTTGTTTTCTATGGTTGTGAAACGTGGTCTCTTTCTTTACATGACGAAAACAAGATTATGATGTTCGAAAGCAAAGTGCTTAGAAATATATTTTCTCAAAAAAGGGATGAGGCTACAGGAAGGGGAGGAAGTTACATAATGATGAGTTACATTCCCTGTTCTCATCACAAGACATTGTTAGAATCATCATGTCTCGTAGATTACGATGGGCAGGACATGCAGCGCGAATGGGAAATTCTAGAACATTGCTTAGGGTACTGACTGGCAAATCCAATGGGAAGAAACGATTGGGAAGACCTAGACTCAGATGGGAGGATAACATTATAACTGACCTGAATGAGATAGGGTGTAATGAGGTGAACTGGATAGAACAAGCTCAAGATAGGGATAGAGTTTAAAGAAGTGAACTGGATAGAACAAGCTCAAGATAGGGATAGAGTTTAAAGAAGTGGACTGGATAGAACAAGCTCAAGATAGGGATAGAGTTTAAAGAAGTGGACTGGATAGAACTAGCTCAAGATAGGGATAGGTGGCGTACTTTTATAAGTGCGGCAATGAACTTTTGAATTCATAATGCCATAACGTAAGTGAATAATTAAAAATAATTTACTTCACCACACAGTTGTTGAACAGAGAAGATAATGTAGACTTCACATTATCTTGTTCTTTCTTTACTTGCGTGTTTAAAAAATCCACTTTCCTGGCGAGTCACGACAATTAAGCTGGAAAGATTAGTTTCGGCTTACTGCTGAAGAAGGCATTTATAAATTAATGTTCATGTTTAGTAACACAAGAGTTTAGTTGACAAAGGTTTTTCATTGCACACACATCTTTAGTTTTCATTGGTAAAGTGCGTGATTGATTTTGTTATCTGCATTCACTCCTGGTTTTCGTTGATACTTTTGCTTCATTATTTGTAAATTTAAAGTATAAAAAGTTAATTGCATTTAAGGGGTTTACCTCCAAAAGCACTGTGACACATTACAGACATTCACAGATATCTAGTTATTTAATAAGTGGTTTTTTACTTTAAAGTAAGCTTCATATCCAAATAGTTTTGAAAGCTATCAACGTTCTACAATAGGGTTAAACACCATGCATTCTAAGTTTGATTTATTAAAAATTTATTATAAGGTAAGATTAGCTCATTTTCAACGACGTTTCATTTGAAATATCACAGTTCTGATATCAAAGTAAATGATTTGAAAAATTATCATGGCTTTCTCAAACCTAATTTTAATAGGGTCACAACAGAACATTTTAGGATAGTTTAGAATTGTTATGGTGGAGTTTAGTCTTCAGAACTGCCATGCTAATGACAAATACAGTAGTGTGATATTTCCCCTTAAGTAGGTGGTTCCTTTGAGGTGTTTTTGTAGGGGACGTGAGAGAATGTAAGTGTTTTTGCTGTTTATATATCAAAACCTTTTTTGGGCAAAATAAATACATTACTGCTGCATTACATACATAGAGTATAATTCTCTGCTTCTGAGGACCTCAACAGTTTTTGAATCGCTATCAAGGATGTTCTGTAAGTTAATGACAACTTTTTATCTTAATTTAAAATGTTTGTCATTTAATGCCGCTATGTTCATGACGGATATTGAACTCAATATTGATGTCACCATGTGAAGAATCTCAAACTCTTATGTTTCTAACGAAAAACATTATATTTTATTTACCTTAGCCAAATAATGTTTTGTTATAAAGACTGCAAAAAACACTTACTTTTGCTCGTGTTCCCTACATGTGATCTCTCTGGTTCACCCGCAGACCGCCGGATTGGTGAGATCCCCTGTTCATGCGGCTACGCGCTGAGTAGGTCTCCATTAAGGGGTGCATTAGCAACCATGGCAAGGGGCTAGCTAGTGCCAACTATCGACTGGCGTCATTACCGCTCCAAACTTAAAATTTTCTAATATTTACGAGTGGAAGTGTTAAACTTAATGTTTATTGATGTCTCACCTGAGGCTGCATGGCTTTAAACTCATATTTATTAACATCTTCGTCTAATGCCGCGCAGGTTTGAACATATATTTATTATTAACGTCGCTATATCAGGCTGTGCAGGTTTAAACACATATTTACTAACGTCTCCGTCGAAAGCTGTGCATTGTGCAGTTTTAAACAAATATTTTCTAACGTCTCCGTCTAGGCTGTGCAGATTTAAACAAATATTTACAAACGCCTACGTCTAAGCCTGTGCAGGTTTAAACACATATTAACGTCTCCATCAAAGGTTACACAGCTTTAAACACATATTTATTAACGTCTCCATATCAGGCTGCATAGTTTTAAACATATATTTATTAACGTTTGCTTCTAAGGGTGAAGTATAAAATTTATTGATGGACTATCAAAGTCACATATTATTTTTTTATATTTGATTAGAATAAAACTATTATTTCCTTCACCTCTTCGTTTGTCCAAACTGTTGGAATAATATACCATTCCAAGAAACCAGAGAAGGTAGAGCCTGTATCCTTTTAATATGCACACTTTTGTGAAGTTCGCCTTATATTTTTCATCACAAAGGTACACAGGAAAGTGGGAGGGCCGTTTTATGGCCTTCTCGGTCAACTGACCTTTGTAAGGTAGATTAATTTCCATGGGAAGTTTGGGGACATTCGAGGGAACATGTGTTAACGCAGATCCTCCCACGGATATTGATGATCTCGTAGTGAAACTCTACCTTGCTTGTGCAACCGTCGATATTGTGGCGTCCACCGGATATCATTAATGCGACACACAACACCTGTCTCGAAATTCTCTATAAGAATGGACAGTATGCTGTTTTAAGGAGAAAAAAAAATACATATTTTCAGTAAACTTGTGGTGCCGTTCATTACCCTGCCTGGAAGCATTGGTCTGTGCCCTTACCCTAGTTAGGTGTCACCTATTTTGAAAACTAGACTTCATACGACGTTCGTTGTTTAACATTTTCGGATTGTTTGATTTTAAGGAATCACGCTTTGAAAAGAGATTGCAAAGAATGGTATAAATCCTGGATATAATCATTATATACATAATCCCAGATTTTTTTATGGGTAACCCACTTTGGACCACCAATATGTATTGAAAGTCAATAAAACTTGACTTTCTAGAAATATTTCCTATTTTATTCATAAGTTACAAATTCATCTAAAAAGTTATCGAACGCTTCTAATAATGCTTCCTTCTGGATTACTGTGTAATCTATATTTACATTATGAATTAAATCGGCTAAGAATGTAAATACAATAATTTTAGTAATATTTTCCCCCGTCACCATCACAACATGTTTTTTTTCCAGTTTTCAAATAAACTAAATTTAGACTATGTAAAATTTTGCGTTAAAAATATAAAGTGATTTAAAATTTGACCAAAAATACTTACAGATTGACATACAAGGTGGTATACCAATAAGAGGCTGAGTGTTGAGTGCTAGTGTAGTGTTTAACATTATAACCCTAACTCGCCACTTAAAGTTCACTCAAGATCTCACGTCTTTCATCGTCAAATGAACTGAACTTTTCTCAGTACCTTAAGCATATTTCGTCACTCTATCTACACTAACACTACAATAACACTCAAACAACACTCGGCTTTTTCCTTGCATGTCATATGTAGTAGTTCTTCACTAAAACTTAGTTTTATTTAGTATTGCCTTAAGATTATAATTAACTTAATCACTTCTTCATCAGTGGTGGTCACGTTATTTAATACGTTAGACTCACATTGAAATTGATTGCCATTGAAGGGGAAGTCTATGTTCGACTCTCGTCTTGGTTCACTGGGAGTGGTTTTCCAAATTTGATTTACCAATCTATTTTTTCTATCCTCTCTACACTCTAATGTGTGTGCATTTACATTAAAATACCCTCCTCACCTTTTTGATTAGTATTAGGAAGTTTTTAATCGAAGAGCCTTGATACCCTTTCGGTTTGATGCATATGAAATAGTTAAGGTAATAAGTTATGGATAATAAAGGTTGAATTTGGAGGAAGTGCACCCAAATTTGCATGGAGCGGAAGTGGACATTTATTTGGGGAAAACATCTCTCAGTACACCCGACCAGAATTCGAATAAACATTTAGCATACAATTTGTTATTTTTGTATGTTATTAATAAGGATTATAAGTTATACCACGAAAAAAATTCAGCTATTTTGTAATCTTGTTTTTCAAACGAAGCTATATTGTCAAATGGCAACAAGCAGCCATTGATAAGAAGTGTGGACAAATTTGGGACTTTTTACAGGCGATAAAAGTTATATTTATTCTTGTACTTGTTTTTTGATAACACTTTGTGATTTAATTTTTTTTTTCCTGGGTACTTATATTTTCGGGGTCTTGAAGGAAATTAATAAACATTTATTAAATCTACTTATAAATATTCATTTTAATTATTTAGTTTTAAATAATTACATATGAATGTACGTACAATGTAACAAAAATGTAAGCTTACTATAATTTATTTCAGCATGCCTATAAGTTATTACATTTAACGTTGGAAGGTGTGGGAGGGAGAGGGAGTTGTTAGCTAGCATCTAATTCTCAGAAGTGGGCACTAGGCTAAAAAAAAAAAAGTTGGGAACCACTTCCTGAGAACATTTGACAACCGAGACGTGGTTACTAATATAAGTAAACGTAGCAACTGAAACAAACAAATCCTAAACTATTAAAAAAACATCGACTCAAACTTTATAAACCGTAAGGTTAACACGATTTATTTAGTTTTCAAATACTCGCATTAAATAACATAAAACTAAATTGGCACAGCGAGAGCCATCTTGAGTTATTTTAATATATTCTTAAGCATTATTACATATTTTGGCATGCTCGAATTTATATACTATGTGGATAAAACCAATCTTTATGAATTACGACTTATCCTCATTATAAAACTGACACATCAAAAAAATTAAAGAATGTCAATTTTCCATTTGGTAAACAAAAACAAACCCAATGTCAAGGTGATAAATTGTTTTATGGTGTGGGGAATTGAACTCTAAACATATTTATATATGTTCCAAATTTAATTTACCTTCATTATATTCAATAGAATTAAACTATCTCATAGAATATCAGAAATTCAGGTGCTTTGGACACTAAAATATATAAAAATAAGTTAAATTTAAGATAATAAGTTCATATCCTATATATGGTATTAAATAATATTCCTTTTTCTAATGCAAATAAACTTTATAAAAATGATCTTAATTACCCTTATAATAGGAACTTTTATATCTATTTCATATAATTCTTGATTAGGTGTGTTACTAGGTTTATACATTATGTCATATATATATGTTTTGAGTTCAATTCCCCACAACACAATTTATCAAATTGATATTGAGTTTGTTTATATTTACTAAGTGGAAAATTAACATTCTTAAGTAAACGTACGAGAAAGTCCTTTTGAGTTTTTAGTGTATAAACCATAGACAACTTTTAATTTATCAGATTTATCACCCCTAGAAGAACGCTGATTAAATTATTATTTGTTTAAATATAGTTTAAAAAGACACTTGCACATGGTAATCGAATATCCTATATTGGATGAGTTGTATTATACTATAGACTACTGTTTTGGATTAAAGTATGTCATAGAAAAAATAGTATTTAATTGTTAATTAGCTCTTGATTTTTTAAATTACATTTCATAGGATCAGTATAATCCCAACATATCTGACTTTGGTGAGAATGGAATCGGCAAAATAAAACCATAAAATCCTATAGGGAAGGAAATATTTCATTGGCCTACGGTATCTTACATTCTAATAAATGGCTATATGAATGTGCTAAACATGAATAATATTGGTATGTTTTGGACTAAAAATCACGATTATAGTTAATCCAAATGTCATCCTGTATAGTTTGATTTGGTCGTTCTTTGACGTTTTTGGTATCTCCGATTAAAATTCAGGTTAACAACAATCTTGACACTCACTGTATGATTGTTTATAGTTGGTTATAACTAAATTTGGCCATTTATGATGGTTCAAAAATTAATAACACCTCATTGTATTCATTTTCCTAACAAATAAGTTTTGACACTTTTTAGAACTGGTACTCGATTTGCTCTTTGGGGGTGGAGCCCCCAAACACCCAGTGAGTTTTCTTTGCAAGTGGATATAAACAAACGTAATTCCAGCGTTGTTTGGAACGTAACAACTTAAAGTTACCGGTATTGTATTGTAATTTTCACACATTATCCTAGTTTCTCCATACTTATGGGGCAACTAAAATCATCAAATTTTTCACGCTTAGTACAATTGGATGTGCCAATATGCCTGCTAAATTTTTATGATTCTAGCTATCCCATTAGTGTATCAGAAAATTAAATAATGTGTGGAAAATGTGCAAGATTTACCTAAGATAAAAAAAATCTAGCTCTATCTAAGGTATAACTGATGGAGTGGAGATACGAGAAAAAGTAATAGGACCAAACTTGTGGATCTCGACAAATCCGTAGCTGCTGGTGCAGTCTGTTTTTTGATAGGTCTTACCGTTTATCCACAAAAGACCTCCAAAGAAAGTTTGCCAAATTTAAAGTTTCTAACTGATCTGGAAGTGGATAAACATTAATGTCAGTGAGTGAGTGAGTGAATCAGCCTTGTGGCTTTATAGTAATTTAATATTATTTTTCTTCATGACAGGACATGCTAGCAGTGCTAATGAATACATCGCTATTTTTAGTAACTTTTTAGCTGTCCAAAATCGCCAAATTATCGTGAACGGAATATATTATCATTAATGAG
Organism: Timema bartmani; assembly: GCA_902151455.1. NCBI lineage: Eukaryota > Metazoa > Arthropoda > Insecta > Phasmatodea > Timematidae > Timema > Timema bartmani. The sequence continues at coordinate 72,193 of CABFWB010000923.1, forward strand.
AGAGTTTTACAAATCAGTAACACAACTTCCTTCGGAGGGGTAGTAAAGCCTTCGGTCCCATGTCGATTGTTGCATGTAAAATAACACTGGAAGGTATGTTAAAATACCTTTTCTGCCAAAATTGGAAAATTGGTAGGCCCTTTTGTTATATAAATTTTTATGTGCTGATATCATTCGGTTAAAAAAGTGCGTGTTAAATACTTCAAATAAATAAATAGCCATACGCCTAAGAAACCGGGAGGATCAGGTATACACAGGAATATTTTGTCTGGAAAAAACAGGTAAAATATATGGAAATTCACTAAAAAAACAGGAACATTTATTAATTTTGGTCACCTTACAAGCTTTAAATAGTAGGATTATTCATAGTAGACAAAGTTAACTGAAAAACTTTGATTATCGCTTTCCCTGAAACAGTGACCTGCGTAACGAGTGCATATATTTCCAAATAGTATACCTACGACTTCATAATAGCCAAATTTATGAAAAATCGAATTTATTTCACATTTACCACACCTTGAGTTAGCTCCTTGCAGAGGTGCCACTATTTACGTAACACAAAATTTCCTATTTTTTCACAATTTTTTTTAGTAAGAATGGCATACACATATACACACATACACACACACACACACACAAATTCAATAAAAATTGTCATTTTTACAAAAAAAAACTGTGAAAAAATGAAATTATGTGTTACGTAAATAGTATAACCTCTGCAAGGAGCTAACCCAAGGTGTGGTACGTGTGAAAGTAAAACCTCACTTTCTAATAAAGCATTTATTAATACAGGTCAGGCATATTTCAGTTTTATAAAATATCGGTCCACAAAGATTTGTCATTATAGTTGTCTTTTATGCTAAAATTAATAATATGAGATGTTTTCTCTTTTACGATAGAAAAATAAACCAGAATCCCTTTTCCTGTGTGAAATTTGAGAAACCTTTTTTCTTGTGTTTCAGGCTTAAGCACCCAAACATAGTCCAGCTTTTAGAGACCTTCGAAGACAAGCACAAGGTGTACCTTATAATGGAACTGTAAGTTCATATTTAATTACTTTTGTAACTGATATTTAATTGTAAATATAAGCTATATTGCCTATATATGTATACCTAATTGTAAAAACACAGAATTAATACAACATAATTATACTGCATTCACGGTAGGAATTACTCTTTGAAAGGTCTTTTTTCCTACCAATATCCTACTATATAATAGCTTTTTGGTAGGGAAAAAGGCCTTTCAGAAAACAATTCCTACGCTGAACAGACTTTAATCTTTCTTGCTGAAAAATGAAAGAGATGTCTTCTATCTTTCTTGTGCATTGATCACTTTTACTGTAGTAGATGATGATGATTGTGTCCAAAGAAAAGCTTTTCCAAGTACCGGTAGCAGCTTACAAATATATATATATATATATATATATATATACACAACACAAAATAATCATACAAATATATGTAATGGTTGTCCACAGGAGTAAAAATGATGACCTAAACATGTAAATCGAACCCGGGACGTTTCGCTTTATACGGCAATACTTTAATACTGAGCCATTCTGTTCGTCCCATATTTAAGTCCACATTTCACAAGTTGTTGTGTTGAGTGTAATTGTGGAAACTGTGGAGAGTAATGGCCACTCATAGCTTTCCACAATCACAGTCACGATGACTCTTATCTGGCGTGCGGCCAAGCAAGTATTATTTCACCTGAACATGCATATGAATTGATACATGGTTGGTATTATTAAAGTCAGATAAAAGCATCCATGGCTGTGATTGAGGATGGATCTGAGTGGGTACTACTTTCACCGGTTAACAGAGTCAATACAACTAGTTTAGTCTATATACAAGGTGAACCAAAGTGGACCATTGGTATGTTACACCGTCTCCGTGTCCTTCTACTTAACGACCAAATTAAATAAAAGGGAGACAGTGAATCTAACATAAGGGAAAATATATTCAGTATTAAAATATCACAATAAGACGGTTTATTCCTTATAAACATAGATAAAGCAAAGTACAGTGGTCTCATTATATCATTCTGAATAATTCTGAAAATAACAACGTGAAGCGCAGTATATAAACCTCCCGTGTTTATATATTTATTAAAGGGAGTCTTTAAGAGACACAAAAATATGTTGATTTTTAACATCAACAGTGAAGTTAAATACGTTAACAAAAAATTAAACAAACATTAAATATTAGCGCCTGATGGGCTCCTCAAACAGTTACAAGTTTACAAGACGAGAACTACAAAACATAACTCGAGAGTTTGACTACCAGACACAAGTCAAAATCTCACGGGACTATCTAACTCTTAGACAAAGCTAAAGAATGAAATTTAGAATAAATTTAAAGTATAAAAAAAATAACAAACATGATTTTACTTCTACAGTCGCAAGAAATAGTACGACATACTAATCCACACATTTCAACATATTACATTTAATTTCCTCAAAACAAAATTACCAATGGTGGATTTCAAAACAAAATAACCAACTGGTTACCGCGCCCAAGTGGCCACACATTTAAGTTACATTTAAGCGACTGAGATGATAAAGAGAGAAGTTACATATTAAGCCAAAAACATAATAAAGATTCTAACACAAAAATATTACAAGTCGAATATGAGTAGAGTCTATGATATTTAAACGACATAGTTACGTTCCAATTAATATATAAGTGTTTATCCGATCATTGTCCAGGTCCATGACAACGATCCGTCCTCGTTCGTAGATTTTAGATAGTC
>CABFWB010000923.1:85463-100077 GCA_902151455.1 Timema bartmani
AAAAAAAAAAAAAAAAAAAAAAGAGAGGGCAGTTCATGACAATCTATTTATCTAAAATAAAATGGTTTATTTATATAAAACTCGGCATACTATTGTTAAGTTAGTTGAGTGTTATAAAGTTGTGCACTAATTAGTGAATCACTTAACACTTTAAGCTAATAATCTATCAAACTAAACCCGTACTGAACTAAACACAATTATTTTAGAAATTTTGGTTATTTCCAGCTATTTCTTTGACTCAATGTCGTGTCTCCATGATAACCAGTTAGTTTAAACTTTACATGTAAATTATGCTAATCACTCAGTAGTTTAAACTTTACATGTGAATTATGCTAATCACTTAGTAGAACATTCATTGGCCAGGCTCCGGTATCAACGTAAATACACTTTCAAGAGAGAGTTGTAAATCTGAGCCTATGTAAGGTTGAACAAATGGGGACAAAGTGGGTAAGAACACATCACAGGTACAGTTTTAAAAAGATCTGCTTGCCCTAATAACATTCCAGAACATTAGCTGAGTAGAAAAGCTATTCCTCATGTGGCGAACATTGACAAATGAAAGTGCCATTGGTTACTGATCATGCCTTTAATCAACATTTCTCCACCATTCACAAGTACAGTAAGATTTTCATAGAGAGAGCCTTATTTGTCATTTAGAAAATATAGGAGTTACTTTCACATAGTTATATATACATCAGTAATGTAATCTACAGCTGTCACGTTAGACCGATATTATCAATACCTCTAAATTAACACTAATAATAAAGTACAATTTATCAAGGTTGACCACAAAAAATTATGTTTGTGCTTTTTTTTTAAGGGCCTTCATGTCAAAATCTTACTGTACACAAATGTTCAATAGTATCCAGACTTCCCCCTATTAAGTACTACTTTGACCAAGACATTGATTAACTACAAATAAGTGTTTAAGAAAATATTGTATGAACCTTGTGCATTAAATAAATTATTCACAAAATAAAACTTGACTATAAATATTTATGAGCTGTATTTATGGGAACACAGACTAAATGTCAGGTTCATCTAGTACAGTTTGCTGGTGACATGGAGGACAAAGGTTGAATCCCAGTCTGGTGTACTGAGGGGGATTTTTCCTAAGTGGTTTCCCTCTATCACCACACAAATGTGGATACATTTTCTCATGATTCTTATTCCTCATTAACTTTAGCAAACCATTAGCAAAACTAAAAATATGTGTAACCTGGATGGGTAGTAAGATGTAGTGGTGATGAGGGGTGGAAGGTGTTTATAAAAATCTTTAACTTTTTTCTTTATTCTAAACCACTCACATATGTTGATTTTTAAATGAGTCAAAACAGTACCGACACGGCCCTATCTTATAAACCCATTATGGTAAGCTTTCTACCTTTAATGGTAAATAGAGTGTACATTTCTCAATGAAAACAAATTAAACTATTTTTGTGTACATTTTTAAGCTATGTTCATTTAGCTGGCAACACAGTTTCAGACAGGTTCTGGATGAGAGGTTAAATTTTCACAAAATTATTTTATGTCAGAAACAATAGTAAGAATAAGAAGGTGCAAAATCAAAAGTATTTTTAAAAATGTATATATTGTGGTAAAAATGTATTTGTTTGTAAAGTAATCATGGAATCATATTGCCGCCATTACACATTCATCTAGCAAGTTATTACATCATATACCGTAGGTACCAATAATGTACATGAATATAGATGGTTTCATATTCTTAACACAATTACATATTATATTTTTAAATTAAAGATTTGTCTCTTTAGAAGTCAATAAGACTATTTTCTCTTTTACTTGCAATTCTTTTATCACCCATTTGGAGTGTAGAAAAAAAAAAGTGTTGAATTTAAAACACAGTAATAATCTTTTATTTATAGAAGAAGTGTAAAAGTATGTCTCACTAATTTACAATTTAAAAAAAAAACCTAATAAAAATACATCTTTCTTTTTTTTTATAGTGTGACTGGGGGTGAATTGTTTGACCGCATTGTAGAGAAAGGTTCATATACAGAGAAGGATGCATCAGATTTAATTCGGCAAGTTTTGGAAGCTGTGGACTATATGCATGAACAAGGTGTTGTACATAGGGACTTAAAGGTAAGGATTCCATTAGTAATGCAAATATTTTACAGATATTTTAACTCGAAAGTTTAATATATTATACCTTTGATATTCCTTCTTATATAGGTACACAACACAACATTGCCTTTTTGTCGAAACATATTTACAATATCATGCTTGTCTAGGCCTAAGCTCTTAACCAACAGTGTGAGTGCGCAATAGTGTGGCGCATGAATACATTCTTTAAAACTCCCCTTCTTGCTGGCGTCATGTAACAGTCTTGTTGTACAATTATCATGTGCGTTGTGTTAATTAAGAAGAATGCGTTCCATTCCTAAATTATAGTCTTTACAGGTTATGAGCCCAGGCACCCAACAACTGCGTACATATTCATGTAATATTCCGTAAAAACTGTCCGTCGGGTAGTTCACAAATCCGTTTTGTGAATTCGAGCTCGCGTTTTGAAGCGACGTGATTCGCCATTTAAGGTTCGCGCGACCAACAAACAGCCTCGTGTCATGTGTTTGAAGTTATACTGTTCGCGAAACCAAAGCAGAAATAATGGCCGAAATGTTTGACGTGGCACACGTAAATAAGTTTGACGGCAATAATTATCATCAATGGAAATTTCAGATGAAATGTGCCCTGAGGGCAAAAGGAGTCTTTGATGTTGCAAAAGGCACCATAGAAAAGCCGGCAATAGACAAAGAGAAGGAACTAGAAAAGTGGAACAAAGATGACGCAATTGCTATGTTTACGCTCACTACAACAATGGAACTATCACAGATCACATTAGTTGAAAATTGCGACTCGTCTACAGAAATGCTAGATAAATTAGACTCTATCTTTGAGAAAAAAATCAGAAATGAACAAAATGCTAGTCCACGAACGCTTTCATCAGTACAAGATGAACGCCAATGACTCCATTGCTCAGCATATTGCCAAGATAGAAAACCTCGCGCGACATGTGAGAGAGGCTGGTGAACAACTCAGAAATGTTACTATAATGACTAAAATTCTTAGTAGTCTACCTCCCAAATTTCGGAACTTCAGACAAACTTGGCTTTCACTAGACGATGCTAGACAGACGATCCCAAATATGACGGCACGTCTCTTGGATGAAGAGGCTAGTCTTACATCAAACGAACAGTCGGAAAGTGCATTTTCACCCTCGACAAATTTGAAAAGCTATTTTCAAAAGTCTAATAACTCTCAAAATTTCAATCAAAAGTAAAGGAATAGATCAGGAAAACTAAGAGTAACGTGCTATAATTGCCAAAGAAGAGGACATTACGCAAGTGACTGTCGTGCACCCAAGAAACCCCGAGAAAATGGACAGCAAAACACTCACAGTGACCGTTCCCAACAGGGTCATTTCTCAGCAGTCAGCGCAGAGAAGCAGGATGTTATGCTTGCTCACTACCGAAAATAATTGGACAATGGACAGTGGTGCTTCTGCACACATGACTAATCGTCGTGATTATTTTTCTATGTTTGAAGAGACTGTGGACAATACGAGTGTTGTGCTTGGAAACAACCAAGGTCTTTCATGTGAAGGGAAGAGGAAACATCAAAATAAAAAAATTGAGTCACACCAATTACCTTTGATCAATCATCACAAATGTTCTGTAGGTTCCTGAACTAAGAAAAAGTATTTTCTCTGAAGGTGTAATAACTGGAAAAGGAGTGAAGATCCTTAAGGAAGATAGATATGCAGAAGTTTATGAAACTGGTGAGCTAGTAGCAAGTGCGGTCCATGAAACCAACAATCTATTTCGAATGTTGTTCCGTACAGTAATCCAACATCAAGAAGTAGGCCTAAATTTCACTGCGAGTCGTAGTCTAAAATTGTGGCACGAGAGACTCGGACATATAAATAAGAGAACTCTGCGTGAAATGGTCACCAAAGGCTTGGTTGAAGGTGTAAATATTTATGACCTTGAAGATTTCTTCTGTGAGTCAGTATGGTAAACAGCACAGGTTACCGTTTTCGCCCTCAAAGCATGCCAAAGCCAAACCAGGCGAACTCATTTATAGTGACGTGTGTGGTCCAATGTCAACGCTATCAGTTCAGGGTGCTAAATATTTTGTATTATTTAAGGATGACTGTTCGGGCTATCGTGTTGTATTTTTCATCAAGCACAAAGCAGATGTTGTTGTATGTTTCAAAGACTTTGCAAAGATGATAAAGAATAAATATGAATATTCTATTAAGACCCTACATACTGACAATGGGACAGAATACTGTAATCAGAGAATGAAAGAGTATATGTCAAAACATGGAATTGAGTTTGAAACAACAGCACCTTATTCTCTCGAGCAAAATGGTAGAGCCGAACGTGACATGACCATAATGGAAAGTGCACGTTCAATGGTATATGCAAAGGATATGCCAACATATTTATGGGCAGAGGCAGTAAATACAGCTATTTATATCCTAAACAGGACTCCATCCTCTCAAGAACCAAACTCGACACCCTATGAAATATGGAGTGGAAAAAGGCCTGTCATGTCACATTTAAGAATCTTTGGCAGTGAGGCCTACATGCATGTACCAAAGGAACTGCGAAACAAACTGGCGCCAAAGAGTAAGAAACTCATCCTTGTGGGATATGATAGAAACTCAACCAACTATCGTTTGCTGGACCGAAACACACAGAAAATTACAGTCTCAAGAAATGTGATTTTCAACGAAAATTCAAGTGGTTTCATTCCTAAATAAAACACTATAGTCCCAGTAGTGATAGAAAACACACATCATTCCGATCAAAGAATTCAGCAGGAGGACGTAGGCCCTCAACATCCTGAACAGAACGATGAAGAACCTGGGCACATTGAAGCAAATTATGAGCTGTGACCAAGATATGTCATCAGGCCTCCCAAACGCTATGAAGCTAACCTACAGTAGCTCCATGGCTTCTTTGGTGCTGACTGACAGTTCACAGCTGACTTCTGACAGTCAACATTTAGGTATATACCTAAATTTTGACTGTCAGAAGTGACAACTGCTAAAGACATGTTTTTTGCAGATCATATGGTTCGGTGTAGGGATACATAATTTGGTCTGGTAGCTTTTCAAAGCCGTCAGAAGTCAGCTGTGAGCTGTCAGTCAGCACCACAGAAGCTAAAACTGAGGTATAGTGGAAATAGATGGACCACAGACCTACGAGGAAGCAATGAAGAGTTCCGATGCAGGGCAGTGGATTGATGCTATCAAAGAAGAATTGGATGCGCTGGAAAAGAACAACACCTGGGCGTTAGTATCATTACCTCCTGGTAAAAATGCTATAGGTTCAAAATGGGTCTTCAAAGTAAAACGCACCGGATACGGAAACATTTCATGATATAAATCAAGGCTATGCGCTAAACGTTTTGCACAGAAAGAAGGGGTCGACCACAATGACACCTACTCTCCCACAACACGGTATAACTATATAAGAGTCCTACTCGCTATCGCAGCTCAACACAACTATGAAATCATGCAGTTTGATGTGAAAACTGCATTTTTTTATGGTGAACTCAAGAAAGCTATCTACATGCTTCCACCAGATGGAATCAATGTTGACCAAAACCTTGTTTGCAAATTAAGAAAGTCACTATATGTCCTCAAACAATCATCACGTTGTTGGAACGAAAAGTTTGACGGTTTCCTGAAAATGTTTGGATTCAGCCAAAGTACTGCAGATAAATGTGTTTATCGAGGTGAGTTCAATGAATCAAAGATTATACTTGCATTATATGTTGATGTTGGGCTGATCATGGCTGAAAAGAAAATGGCACTACAACTTGTACTCGATGAACTGAAGACAACCTTTGAAGTTACAATCATTGAACCAAATTACTTTTTGGGTCTGGAAATAAAGCAAAATAATGTGAACGGATCAATATTTTTACATCAGGCCAACTATATCAAACAAATAATTAAGAGATTCTTCTTGAAGACTCTAAGCCAATTACTGTGCCTGCTGATCCACACACTCACTTGAGTTCAAACAAAGGGGAAAATGCAGAAATAAAAGTACCTTATCGAGAAGCTGTTGGCAGCTTAGTGTTTGCTGCAATAGCTAGTCGGCCAGATATTATGTACGCAGTTGGAAACGTGAGTAGACATTTGGCAAACTATGGACAGTCAAACGCATCTTAAAATATTTAAAAGACACATCCAGCTATGGCATTGAATTTACAAGGAGTGAGAATCCATCCCCATTAATTGTCTTCTCGGACTATGACTTCGCGAACGATTTGGACACCCGACGTTCCACAACTGGATACCTCTTTCAATTGAGTAACGGCCCTTTAACATGGGCTAGTCAACGTCAACAAACTGTTTCCCTTTCCACTACCGAAGCTGAGTACATCGCTGCATCAACTGCGGCCAAAGAAGTAATCTGGCTTGGACATCTTCTACTTGACATTGGGGAAACAGTGGGTGAAGCCACAGTTCTAACAGTTGATAATCAGAGTGCAATGCGTCTTGTGCGAAACCCAGAGTTCCACAAGAGAACTAAACACATAGACATACGTTACCACTTTATACGTGAGAAGTATGAGAATGGTGAGATTGACATCAAGCATGTACCCTCTGAAGACCAGTTAGCGGATATACTAGCCAAACCTCTTCCACGTGATCGTTTTCAGACACTCCGTGCTTCAATTGGAATGACAAAACTGGAGTACTAATAAATGCTTCTCATTGACATCAATATGTATATAAAGTTGTTTATTATTTCTTGTTTTTGAAGCTAATTAGTAATAATACTCAAATAAACTGTATTTATAGCCATTTGTATGACTGTAAACAAGCATTCACTTATTGGGAGTGTCGAAACATATTTAAACTATCATGCTTGTCTAGGCCTAACCTCTTAACCAACAGTGTGAGTGCGCAATAGTGTGGCACATGAATACATTATTTAAAACTCCCCTTCTTGTTGGCGTCATGTAACAGTCTTGTTGTACAATTATCGTGTGCGTTGTGTTAAATAAGAATAATGCGTCCCATACCTCAATTATAGTCTTTACACTTTTCATAAATACATTTCAATTACATGAGTGTGCTGATTTGAAAAAAAATTCACTTTTATATCAATTTAAGGCTGGCCTTATGCATCAACTCACCATTTTTAGAAAGGGAAATTCAATCTAAAATGTCCCACCTACATCTGGTCAACAGAGAAAGAGTTGTTGGTAAAACAAGCTAAATATAAAGTAGTATTTGGCTAATTGAACATTGTTTAGTTTGAAAAATTAGATAATTCAAATTTTAGAAGTAAATGTTTGAATAATTCATAGCTTATATATTCTAAATTTTTTTTTAGTTTGTATTCATTTCAAACCTAGCTTAACAATCTTTATTAAACCACCCCATAGGCCGAGAATGTCAAATAAAGTTAGATTTACCCTATTGAGACATTAAATGAGAAAGCGGGGAGTTATGCACCGGCGGCGAGCGGGTATCCTAATAATATAAGGGATGTGTTGCTCAGCTTTCATCAATTCTGATTTAAGTATGCAATTTTTGTTTACTAAGTTTTCCAAGGTTTTATATTTTGTTGAATTTTTTTATGTATGTATTTACTGTGCATATGTGTTTTGTATAGCATATATAAAATGTGTGATCATATGTAGCATATTTTGAGGTTATTGAGGTGTACAAGCTGTCTAGATACTCTTTAAAATGGTTAATTCGATATCCCTTGGACTTCGAATTCAAAAAAGTATTACTGTATGATAAATAAATTCAAAAATATAAGATAAAAAGGGCCTAATATAATATAATATAATATAATATAGGCCTAATGTAATATATATTTTATAAATCTTCTAATGATTAAATGGTTAGCATAGTATATGATTAATATAAGGGAAAGATGTATATATAATTTCTTCAAATGAACTATAAAAAGAGTTTTGTTAATAATTTAGTTTCCAGGAAGAATTTTCTTTAAATTTTACTGGGTGGCTTCTTTCATCTTTATTTTTTCACATGAACCTGAAAACTTGAAAGATTGGTTTCTCTGTAAGAGTAGCATTAATATCCATTAAAGTATAAACCTAATCTCATATGTTATTGCAGCCTGAGAATCTACTTTACTACAGTCAAGACGAAGACAGCAAAATAATGATAAGTGATTTTGGTTTGTCCAAAATGGAAGATTCTGGTGTTATGGCCACAGCTTGTGGAACACCTGGCTATGTAGGTAGGTGTATTTCCTTTTTATTTCCCCGTTTTACACAGTAAAATAAAACCTTTATAGAACAAAGTTTTATAATGTTATATTAAAAATACTTTGCTAAGAGTATTAAGTTAATATAGCTTAAGATGACTGATAATATTAAAGATTATGAAGAGGCTCATTGATCTGAATGGGTAGACCAAAGCATTGTTTAATATAAAAAATTTACAAGTGAATTTAAAAAAAACCTTTAGATATTGTGAGCCTGGGTCACAGCTAAATTTGCACTTTCCCTTCTCAGAATGGTATCAAACTATGGGTATTTACACCACAGGACAACCTAATCCTTTCTCAAATACATCCCCCCTTTATGCACCACTCTTACCAATTACATAAGTCACATTATTCCCACTAAGGATAGTCAATGTCATTGTAAATGCTCACCTCCAGCACTATTGTTTTGTCTATCTATCTGAGCACAATCCTCTATTGGTCAATCTCTTTTCAAGTCCCTCACTTCCCGGCTGATCTCATCATTTAACTTACTGTGTCATTTCACGGAAAATATGATCCACCTACCTTCTTCCTTCCTCTGCTCTACCATGGTACCATTCATATTCTTATTAGTGCATGTCCCTACTCATATTTCACCATAACACAGCCATAAAGAGTATCATTTAGGCATCCCTTCTTATTAATTTCTCACTCCCACCACCATTTCCAAAATTATTTAGGACATCAGGGATCACTTAGGAAACAAAACATTCCACTCGGTTCACCTTCATGGAATCACCCTCATAGTAAACTTTCACCATTGATTAAAGTTTGAACTCAATTTTATTGACACTAGTGCAGGTCCTGCCAAGGCTCACCAAACTGAGACCGCTCATCTATCTGGGTCACACCTTGACTTATCAGGTTCATAACTCATATAACTCATTGTGGGTTATATTTCTAGACTAGGAGTCAGACATGTACTTTACCACACCTAAAAGAGTGTTATCACTCCAGACAGGATGTAAAGAATATGCCAGCTCAGACAACTCCCCCTCAGATGCGAGGGGGTACATAGAGACCAAAATATAACTAGAGGATGATTTCAGAGTACCTACCAATTAATTTACATTTTAATAATAAGGAAAGCCATATTTTTTCAGAAAATGGATTGAACATGATACTTTGATGATCTCATTAATATGTTATACAGTATACCTAGTAGAAATGAAAATATATAGAGAATTGAGTGCTAAGATCATGCAAGCTGTCTGCACAGTATTTTAGTCATTTTATAATGTGTAGCCTACATAGATAGACTTTTGTCCAATAAAATCCACACCCCTTACATTATTGTACAATTTAATACAGTGTAAATATTCTGTAGGACATTTTAATCAACACCAAGAACACAGTATCATGAGCCCTATACAAAAGCTAAACTTTTTGAGTGATCAACATGGATTCTATTAATATACTATTAGTATAATCATATTACTTATAATACTTAGCACCACGTCTTACTACCCATTCGGGTTATACACTTAAGTACTATTTACTCTAATGGGCTAGGAATTGGGAGGGTTGAATATAGAGGAAGTGAATCCGCATTTGCGTGGAGGGAGGGTGGAAAGCCATTTAGGGAAAACCACCCACAGTTCACTTGAGCGAGATTCAAACCTCGATCTCCCCATCCTCGGCAGTCTAGCTCAACACAAAACTTGCGTGTTAGCTACCTATGCCACCAAGGCGGGTATAATTATATTAATTTTGATATTAATTATCGAAAATGATAGCTGCAGGGAATATGACTTGATATATGCTGACGGAAGAGTAGTTTTAATATATTTTGTAACTGTAATATAATGTTATTTCTATCACGTTCTTACTTTGCTTCTCTACTTATTAGTGATTTCACAACAAAGTCCCCTACTCCTTTTTTTTCCTAAAACATTTAAGTTGACAGCTTAACTAAGGTGTGTGTGTATTTATCACTTAATATTTTGATTATATTTTTTGTTTTACTATCTTATGCATATAGCCCCAGAAGTGTTAGCCCAGAAACCATATGGTAAAGCAGTGGATGTCTGGAGTATAGGTGTGATCTCATACATTCTTCTATGTGGCTACCCACCATTCTATGATGAAAACGATGCCAATCTCTTTGCACAGATTTTGAAAGGTTTGTAATTCCTTTAGTGTGTCTATTTTTAATTTGATATTAAGTAAAGACTTGAATTATTTGAGGAAGTAATATTTTCATTAATAAATCAAGCATAGATAGGGTTATACCAAAGATAGGAACATCTCTTGTACAAACATACACTTCCTTGGTTAGTTGGAATTGAAGTTTTGAAGTATATATTATATGCTAGATTTTAAACTGAAATTCTTTCAAAACTATGACTGCAAAATATATGCACAAAGGGGTATTAAAGTTCTCAACTTAATCAACCAACTACTAGTTTACCAACTGAGCTTGGACAAGTTTATGGATAGCTTGGCAGGAGCCCTGGAATGTTTTTTAATTGTGGGAGCGAGGGGGGAGCTGACATGATGACACTATATCCCTGTTAAGCAAGATTCAGTAAAAAAAATAGGTATGTGAACTGATCCTTATTACTCTTTTTTTTTCTCATATAAAGATAAATTATTATAAGAGTCAAAATTTTCCACCTTGAGATGTTTTAAAATTTTGTTCCAAGCTATAATACAATTATGAGAAAGTTTGTACGATTGTACTGTACCATTTATTTGATTGTTCCAGTATGGGGTGATAGTTTGATATATCAAAACATCGGAAGTTGTTTGAATTGAAGGTTTGATTATAAATTGGCTACACTTATTTTCCTTTCTACTACATTACTACAAAAGCATATGTCATTGGACTCATATGATTATGTTAAAAAAATTAAGTCTGGCAAATAAAGGATGTAGCCATTCCCTCCTTTCCCCCTTTCAGCCCCCCAAGGTCCAGCGCTTTTATAGCTTGGTATTTGTAAGCCATAGAAGTACAAACCACAGCTTGTAGATTAAATTTAAGATAATGCAAATTAACCTTTTTTCACAGTAGATACCTTTATATTGTAATCTAGATTAATTCACAATGCATATGAACTTTTAAGAACATTATTATTCAATTTTCTATGTATTGAAGCTGATATTTTCTATAAAATTCTTTTTTGTATTGCCTATGCAAGTCATCTGCAACATAAAAATCTATTTAATTGCCTATATTTTTATTATAAGTACCACCCTAATAACAAATGTCACTAAAGTCTAAGTACAAATATTAATTCTGGATTCTTGAAGAGGGAGGCTGGAGTGTAGAGACGCCCAACAGTTTGTCTTTAAAAGTATTTTTACCATTCCCAATCTAGATATAATATCCTTAAAGAGTGATGAAACACTGTTGAGCCAGAAACTAAGAACTGGTTGTATGTTATATTGTTACTTTTTATATATATATAAACTCGGACTCTTTGATAATATCCATCATATAGTCACCAACATTTTTTGCATTGAGTCAATGATTTTTATTTATATTTTCACAGGCGAGTTTGAATTTGACTCCCCTTACTGGGATGACATCAGTGACTCAGCTAAAGACTTTATTCGGCAGCTCATGTGTGTAGAGGTTGAAAAGAGATACACTTGTCGGCAAGCTCTGGCTCATCCTTGGTAATATATTTAATAATGCAATATTATAATATTACCAGACTTAGCTTTACCATTTATAATATGGGCTAATTTACTGATCTTGTTTTCTCTTGTAATTTATTGGTGCTTAGGTAAAAGATGTATGCATTTAAGTACATATTAGCTTTGTACCTATTTTACCATAATTTGTACATTATAAAATTATCCTAAACATAGACCATATATATTTATTTACATTGGCGAGTATGAATATTTTCTCCCTCTTGCTGAGTACTAGATCAACGGCAAGAATAATAATTATTCCCTTAATATTACAGCCGTGTAAATAGGATCATGCTAACTCGACAAGACACAAATAAATTAAACAAACCTGAATCATAAGATAGTATCAAATAATATGCCTCTCTGGTTTTGTTTGTTTTAAACCTCTATGGTAAGCACTTCAAAAGAGAAAATTTGTGTCCAGTTGCTCAAGTTAAAGGATTATATAAAGCAAACCAAATATTTAAAATGAAATAAAACCCCCATTTTAAAAAAGAAAATGTTTAATCTTTGTAATATTTTATTTTATCATAACTTAGGATAATATATTTCAAAGTCACTTTATGCACATAATTATATTGTATAAGTTGCACCTAGAAAGTAAGAACTAAATCACCATTAAAAAAAATTTTTTTTTTGTAAAATGTTAAAACATACACATTACTTCTATACATCATTGCTAAATAAATTTAAAAATGTATCGCATTGAGGTACGAATTATTTAATAGCCTCGTTAAAGAAATTTCCTTTCAAACTTTTCATCCACTCTATACAGTAATTACTTTTTTTTTTAATCTCTTTACCGCTGCCCAAACACTGACAAACTAAAATTTCTTCAGAAGAAGAAAAAAGTGGTAGCCGCCAGGCACAAGGGCAGGGATACATGGTGTGTGCTCAAAAATGTCCCACTGAATTTGGTCAAGCAGCATGCACATAAAAATGCCAGTATGCCATTGTCTTTTATTCTTAAATTCATGCTATACATTCTTAAATTTCACAGTAAAGATCTGCAGTAATCAAAGTCTTTTGTAGTATGAATGCGATCAGAAAGACATCTTTCTGTCCCAAGATATAGAAGCCATAATTATTTTCACCAGAAACGTTTATTTGAATTTCATTAGCTTCAGGCATTCAAAATGACCTCACTGTAATGAGTGCTGCTTAATATAAAGTGTCACTTGACAAACCCATGTTTTGTCTCCTATCTTAATGTGGTTAAAAAATTTGTCACTTGTATTGTGATACTGCTCCATAAAATTAAATGATACTGCCATACAATTATTCTTGTAATTTTCCATTAGTATTTTGGGCACTCACCCCAAACAAAATTTTTGATACTCAAATGCTCTTTGACAATTTCATGCACTATAAAATTAGTTTAATATGTAACATTTTTATTCAATTTAGGAATTGTGGATTGTCTGTTTTTCCGAATTTACGCATTCACTTGTTCCAGAATTTGTCTGTGATCATTTATAGTTGGCCACTTTGATTCTTGCTTTCGTTAAATAGCTTATACGATTGAATTAAATTTTATTCCTTTGTTCATGCATTTCAGTAGTTTATTAATGAATTTAAGTTAGGTGAACAATTTTTTCATATAAAAATCAGATCAATAGTAAATATTACAGCTGGCGGGAATTTTTATTGTATATTTACAACAAGACAGACTTTGTTTTGCAATACCCCACCTATATGTTCAGTTTCCATGCATGTTCATTTGCTACTTTCTGGACGCACCCCATACTTATGTGTGTTGTTAATTTATAATGTCCTCTCAAATAAATTCTTATCAACTTGAATGTTAAGCTCATATGCTGAAGTTTGTTTCTAAATAGATGCAAATAAAAAATGAATGTGTTTCTTCTTAAAAAATTGGTTGTGCTTGTTACTTTATGTTTTCTTTATCAAACCTTTTCAGCAAGAAAATAATAAACTGAACTACGATATCCCAGCAATACTTGTATACTCGAGGGACCACCATATATACTTAGCCATTATTTGTCCACATCTTTGCTCTCCAATTATCAGTGCTACCTACTGAAATGACTCAAAAATCAAGATCAACTTCTCCTTCGTAGCACAGACTTTATACTTTATTCATACCAAAGTAAAGTAGTTACTAAATCAAAGCTCATTTTTTCACAGAGTGTGCAAGCGTGAACAAACCTTTACTCATTTCAACATTGATAACTACTCCAAATATGCAAGTAAAGAGCAAATAATATTTTTTCATACCATCCAGAAGTCCTGTATAGTGTTTCCCTAAAAAAAGTATACCTGATACTATCGCTATGAATATGTTTTTGTTGCTGTATTTCTTTCACAAGTACTAAAAATTATTTGCTCATTTTAACATTTGAATTGCTGTAATCCTAAATACATTTTGATATTCTTAAACTAAGATAATTATGTTTATATGATAAACTAAATGAACTGATGATTTCCCTTATCAAGCTTCTAATAAATTAAGAATTAATAGCCAGAGCTATTATTTATGCTTATTAGTAGGGAATTACTCCACTAGATATCATATTCTGAAAATTGAAAAATGACACCTGGACACGGGAATCGAACCCGGGACCTCTGGCTTAGTACGCCAATGCTCTAACCACTGAGCTATCCAGGATTCGTCTCGTGCCCTGGGTCATTCTTCACTCATATTTTAAGGC
>CABFWB010000923.1:101759-112133 GCA_902151455.1 Timema bartmani
CTCTGCCTTAAAATATGAGTGAAGAATGACCCAGGGCACGAGACGAATCCTGGATAGCTCAGTGGTTAGAGCATCGGCGTACTAAGCCAGAGGTCCCGGGTTCGATTCCCGTGTCCAGGTGTCATTTTTCAATTTTCAGAATATGATTCTAATAAATTGACAATCTTGTTTTTTTTGTGCCATAGGATCTCTGGTAATGCTGCCAGTAATAAGAATATTCATGGCACTGTATCAGAACAGCTCAAGAAGAATTTTGCTAAATCTCGGTGGAAGGTTAGTTTTGGCTGATTATATTATATTTTCATTAATATACAGGTCAACAAGTATTATTTACTTGCTAATAATGTACTATTTTATTTATTTATTTTCCTCCTATTCTATCCAAACATGTATTTGTTACATTTAGATTTTAGGCTTTACAATTTATTACACTATTTAAAACACTTTATGTGTGGCGGAGTTAACATAAGTATATAAGGAAATCATCTGGGTTTTATGTTTATGTATGACACCAAATGATATTGTCTTCTCCTGTCTCAAATCATAGTTAATACATTATTTTAGTGAATGCTATGTCATAATTAAATACATATTTTTCTTCTGACAATAACACTAGAATAAACCATTATTTCCATGGCGTAACCTAAACTGGCTTAGTTTTAAGATTTTTAGTGCTAGACAACTCAGTAGAACTCAGAAATAACATATTTAATCATCACATGTCACCCTGGATAGCAAGTCTATTTTATTTATTTTTTCTTAATTAGGCACCCTCATAATTAAATCAATAAATGATCTAGATAAATCTAAAATTAAAACTCAAACGTTAAAAATGTAATCAAAATAGCCTTTAAAAGGTCCCCATAGAGTTGACTCCAAAACTTTGTTTACCTACTAGAATAGACTTTGGGTGTTGAAGTTGTTCAAAAAAGTTACTTCCATGAAATTTACTTCTAAGTAATTATTTATAATAGACCGATTATTTTGTACCCATTTTTCAAGGTGTTTCAAACATAGTTCTTAATAATACAGTTTGCACTTACTCCACCTTTCAACTGTGTGTTGTATATTTTATTTTAGATTTTAAACTATAGAAAAAATATACTATCCAACATCTTAGCTCAGTCGATAGCATATATGTTTACTGAGCTAAGGATCCCGGGTTCAATACCTGGCATAGCTGAAAAATTATCATTGGTGAAATGTGGGTTTACCCTTTCATAGTGATACATCCACGGCTGGGGACTGGATGTTGTGCCTGTCCTAGTCTCAAGATAGATTATAAGGCATATGAAGCTACGACAGGCCTCGCAGTCTGGTAGTGGAAAATATATGGCTTGAATAAAAAGATTGACTCAGACCATATGCTGGAAACAGTAATGGATCTAAAATAGAGATAAAAAGTACTATGATATGCTGACAGTTGCTCTGTCATTTTAGTTCCAATAAATCTTTTGTATTGTATTAGTATGTTCATGTTGATTACTCTTAAAATCACAGAGTAAAATAAAACTTTATAATTGTATTCAAATGGTATTTATTTACTTAATGATAAAAAGTATAGAAAAATCATGTCTGGATGGATGTATAGTGTGACTGCAATTCTGTAATATTATGTATCTAATATTAATAATTTTACTAGAGCAAATTTTTTGTACTTGTACACCAAATCTTATGTTCTGCAGCTGCCATTTTTTACTGTGATATTGGTCATAATTAAGCTAACATAACAATATATGTACATATATTTCTATAGTATTTAAACTGTTAGGTTGATTATTTTTTAAATATATGATTTGATACTATTTACATCCAATCTAGGAGAATGATGAATATGGGTGAAGAAACATACTAAGCAGGGCTACTTTACATGAAACATCAATTAACCCAAAAATATAAATTTGTCAAAGAACTGCTATAATAACTAGGATTATGTTTCACTCAGTTATACATAGTAATGTACAAAGTTGTATTTAATAGGTCACAGTCCCCCAAAATAGCACGATGGTGTAAATATTATTTTCTTGTTTTCAAAATGTGCCTTATACGTCTAGTTTTCTTCAAATTTGGTATCTATGAATAATTTTATTTCATATCAATGGATTTTAGTTCAAACCTGTAGACTTAAAAATTAGATCTTCCCTAGGGAGTACATGAAAATGAGCTTTTTGACAAAAGTTTTGACATTTTGATCAAATTTCACTTATTTATGGTAATAATGCCCAATTCAAATACACATAAAATCATAAAAGTGTCCATATTATATGTATTTATAATTTGTGAAAACTTGAACTGATATAACTTATAGAAATTTTGTTCAATTTTCTTATTGCTTGATAATTATCATATGTCTTCATCATAAAAAGCCACTCTATTAATGTGAGACTATAAAACTTGAAAACAGAAAATATTCTATCGAAAGAGGCAAACTCTTAAAGTAAAATATGATAATATTAAAAAGTATGTGTAATATACCAGGTGAGTCATTTAAGTTGATACACCAGAATATCCCGAAAATAAAACATTTTAGAAAAAATTGTCTTGATTAAAAGTTATTTGTTTTTTAGAGGAAAAGAGAACATCACTAGTTATTTTTGATTTCATGTATTTCTTCAAGGTTATTTCAAGTTCAGTGTTATGAATGTGAGGAAATGTGTTGTTGAGTGATTGGCTACACTGGAAATATACGTGAAGGTCACAGTGGGTGTGGTCAGATGTTTATTTAGTGTAAGTACAATTGAACAGTGTTAGATATGGAGTAACCATGTAACCTTATCTCTACTCAGTGCGTGTAATCTTGTATATTTGTATATCTTAGTGATAGTCCAGAATACAACAGTGGTGACGAGGTGTGAAAAGAATTCGCGTACATTTGGCTTTTCACCAGAGCGTTTCCTAGCGAACGAAACTTTCCATAATGGCAGATAGGGAGGAAGGTGCTTCTGTTCGTGTATCTGAATCAATTCCTAAGTTTAATATTGAACCTTTCGATCCAACCAAGTCCAACTGGAAAGTTTATTTAAAAAGATTAAAAAATAAATTTAGGATTTACAATGTACCGGAAGATAAGCAGACTTTATATTTATTAGACGCCATTGGCGAACATGCGTATGAAAGGTTATGTGATCTGTGTGAGCCAACTGAACCAGAGTCTAAAACATTGGAACAACTTGCAAATATTTTGACTACATTTTTTCAGCCAGAACCGAACGCACTGGCAGAAAGGGTTAAATTTCAAAACAGGGTGCAAAATGAAGGGGAATTACCGGCCGATTTTGCAGCTGAATTAAAAAAACTTACGCGTTATTGTAAATTTCCAAATGACTGGTTCGATGACGCCCTTTGTACTCAATTTGTACACGGACTGCGTTCTCAAGATCTGAAGTTGAAACTAATGGAGCTCCCCACAGTTAATTTTGGGTCTGCCGTTGAGTATGCTAGTTCTTACTCTAGTTTACGTCTTTCGGTCCCACAAGATGATATTTGTACTACAAATATCAATGTCGTTCAAAAGAAAGTTCAAAAACAAAGACTTTATAAATCCAATAAAGAGAAATTACGTTGTATACATTGTAACTTCACAAATCACGATTCTGGTAACTGTTGGTATCGAAACGCTTCTTGCCGTATTTGCGGGGTCAAAGGCCATATAAGTCCTGCATGTGAAAAGAAGGCTACCAGTAACACAGGAAGTACTTATCCAAATAAGAAATTGAGTTACTCTAAAAGGAATAGAGCTTTATACCAGGTATGCTCTGAGGATCAAACATCTGATGGAGAAAGTATCAATTTAAACGAAACTTCCGGTGTGTTCTCTGATATTTTTCATATCAAAAATTCAATAAAGCCTAATAAAATTATGGTACAGCTAACAGTGGATGGGGTAAATATTGCGTTCCAAGTTGATACTGGGGCACATGTAACATTAATAAATGAAGCTGACTTTAGGAGCAAGTTTCCAAATAAAGAAATTTTACCCACTACAGTAAAATTGCGTACCTATACTGGGGCACACATACCATTATTGGGTAAGGCTAGAGTTCTAGTTAATGGAAACAAATTGAACTTATACTTAGCAGAGGGGGATTTCGCCACCATAGTGGGTCTTGAGTGGTTACAAACCCTTAAGTTAAATTTGACAGAACTTTTAGGAACTGTAAATGTGATTGATAAACCTTCAAAAACTCCCGACAAAAATGGAAATCTACAGGATATCTTAGTAAAATTTGAGAATGTTTTAAGAAAAGGAGTAGGCAAAGTCAAAGGAGTGGTGGCTCAAATCCGACTTAAACCCGACTCTGTTCCAGTGTACAGGAAACATCGTAATGTGGCCTACTCTCTTGTTCCTAAGATGGAAGCAGAATTGGATCGCTTGGAAAAAGAAGGTATTTTATCAAAAGTTACCCATGCAGACTACGCTACTCCGGTGGTTCCTGTAATGAAGAGCGACGGTACAATCAGGATTTGCGGTGATTTTAAGACAACCCTCAACTCATCACCGAGGACTACCCCATTCCGAACATCGAAGGTATTCTTGCAAATATAGGAAATTGTTCATTTTATTCAAAACTTGATATTAGCCAGGCTTTCAATCATATTGAAGTTAAGGAGTCTGATCGCGAGTACTTAACAATTAACACTATAAAGGGACTCTACCAGTATAATAGACTTCCATTTGGCATTACTACTGCTCCTGCCATATGGCAGAGAACAATTGAGGGTATTTTGAAAGATATTAAAGGAGTTCAAGTTTTTTATGATGATATCTGTGTTAGCTCTGAAACCAAAGATCAACATTATCAGCTGCTCAAGTCGGTGTTTCAGAGGCTGGAAGATTACAACATTAGAGTTAATGTGGACAAGTGTACCTTCCTAAAACCCTCCATTAAGTACTGTGGATTTATCATAAGCAAGGAGGGTATCCACAAATGCCCTGAAAAGGTGGAAGCAATTTTGAAAATAAAACCACCGACTTCAGTAACAGAATTAAAATCGTTTTTGGGGGCAGTCAATTTCTACGGTAAATTTGTACCAGACCTCAGTACTTTAGCCCATCCCCTTTACAACCTTTTAAAATCGGGGGTGGATTTTAATTTCAATGAAGTTTGTCTCAAATCTTTTGAACAAATTAAGGAAACAATGGCATCTGACAGGATACTTACCCACTTCGACCCAAAGAAAAAAATTGTCCTCTCTACCGATGCCAGCCCTTACGGTTTAGGGGCAGTATTGTCCCATCGCATGAGTGATGGTACTGAAAGGCCAATCGCCTTTGCTAGTCGAACTTTGAGCCAGGGGGAACAAAATTGGAGTCAAATAGAAAAAGAAGCAGGTGCCATTATATTTGGCATAAAAAAGTTTTTTGCTTATCTCTTTGGCCATCGGTTCATCTTAATAACGGACCACCGTCCGTTACTCTCCATCTTCGGACCATCAAAGGGTCTTCCTGTTCTGTCTGCTCTACGACTCCAGAGGTATGCTATATTTCTGCAAGCATTCAATTACGACATTCAATATCGTCCAGGTGCGGAGCATGGCAATGCAGACTGTTTGTCACGGCTACCTCTACAAGACCAAGCAGATGATTTTGAGAGGGATTTAGAAGTTTTTAGTTTAGGCCAAATTAATGTACTACCAGTTACTGCGAATGAAATAATTAGGAACTTGAATAAGGAAAAGGAAGCTGTGGAACTCATTCAAGCACTCAAAACGGGGGTTACCGTAAAACCCATGAATAGTTGGGGACATCCGCAGCACGAATATTCATTGTTCCATGATTGTCTTTTCTGGGGCCAGCGGGTGTACATACCAACATGCCTAAGATCCAGAGTATTAGAAGAGCTACACGAGGGGCACATGGGAGTGGTTAAGAGCAAAGCATTGGCACGAAGTTATGTGTGGTGGCCTAAAATTGATTTGGATATTGAGAAAATGATTTCAAATTGTCTTTCTTGCCAACAGATGAAAAACAACCCAGCCAAGATATCCTACCACAAGTGGCAATGCCCTTCATCACCCATGGAAAGGCTCCATATAGATTATGCAGGCCCTCTTAAAGGCATGTATTTTCTTATTATTGTAGATGCCTTCAGCAGATGGGTTGATGTTCACCCTGTAAAAAATATAACGTCTACAACAACAATTAAACTGCTGAACAATTTTTTTACAAATTTTGGTCTTCCCCACGTCATCGTATCAGATAACGGCCCTCAATTTACCAGCTCAGAATTTTCAAACTTTTGTTCCGAATTAGGAATCAAACAAAAATTGATTGCACCATACCATCCCGCTTCCAATGGGTTAGCAGAGAGGGGAGTCCAGACTTTTAAAGCCTCTCTAAAAGCCGCCATATTGAGTGGAAGCAATATTAGTGATGCTATAACTAAATTCCTGATAGCCTATAGGAGGACGCCCCATTCCATCACTGGACTATCCCCTGCATCTCTCTTTTTGGGACGTACGTTAAGGAGCCGCATAGATTTAGTAAAGCCTTTAGGTCCACTAGCCCTTCAGCGGTGCTCCCAGGATCCTGTGGATGTTCCAAGAAGTTTCGAGGAAGGGTCAAACGTCGCTTTTCGTTCCTACAGAAACCCAGAGAAAAAATGGCTGTGGGGGATTGTTAAAGAAAAAAAGGGTGATTTACATTACTTAATAAAACAAGGGAATACCACCTATTTTCGCCATGTGGATCAGATGAGGCCAGTGGGGGAGGAACTTAATAGACAAAATATGAACACAAATGGTAGCCAGACTCCAAGCTCAAATCCGAGACCATCTAGGAGGTCAATGGCAGTTGAGCCATCTGAACCCCCATTGCTATCAGCACCGTGCACTTCGCCCAGGAGTCAGGTTGAGTCACCCACTCAAGAGAAGAGAACCAGCCCTCCTCATGAAAGAATCTCACCCATAGGTAAGCCTTTGGACCTACTCCAGGAGATGAGGCAGCCCATCAACGAAGAGTCGGCCTTAAGAGGTACGCCAACTCGAATAACCTCTACTAGGAGTGGCCGCGTAATTAAGCAACCTGCAAGGCTCAATCTCTGAAGAGAAGACATTTTATGAACATGTTTTTCCCCACTGGTTGGGGGGGGAAAGGGGTGTGTTTATGCTAAGGAGGGAGGAGTGTTATGAATGTGAGGAAATGTGTTGTTGAGTGATTGGCTACACTGGAAATATACGTGAAGGTCACAGTGGGTGTGGTCAGATGTTTATTTAGTGTAAGTACAATTGAACAGTGTTAGATACGGAGTAACCATGTAACCTTATCTCTACTCAGTGCGTGTAATCTTGTATATTTGTATATCTTAGTGATAGTCCAGAATACAACATTCAGCTCTGTTTTCTTAAATGAAAACCTTAAATATTTAAAATGGCAATTTATTTTACACACAAAAATAAACCACTTTTGGCTAGAGCTTTATATTTTTCATATCAATCTTTGAAGATATTTTAACTTGGATTTTTATAACAATTTTTATTTAAGAACTTTTAATTTACATTATGTTATACTTTATTACGTTAAATCCATTATAATTAATTTAATAAATGTTCAAAATCTATCATCACATATTTGGAATTTTTATTGGGTTGATCCAGAAAACCTGGAGTGCATTAGAGATTCTTGCAGAAATAGTGATAGAGACTTTACTAAGAGCTCATTAATCTCTTATAAAGTGATTTGAAAAGTGTATCGAGGTTAGTGTTCATAATCTTGAATATTTATTAAAGTAATTTTATAGTGAAATTAATATTGCATTTAATGAAATAAAGAATTATATAAGTAAATATAAAGTGCTTGAATAAAATTTGTTATAAAAAATACAAGTTAGATTATCATACTCAAAAATTGATGTCAAATAAAATGAGTATCAGGCAAAACTTTTTTTTTGTAGAGTCAAAAATAACTAGTGCTGTTTTCTTTCCCCCTCAAAAATAAAAAAAGGTTTTGTTCGAAACAATTTTTTTCCGAAATGGTTCATCTTCGGGATATTCTGGTGTGTCAACTTATAAGCCTCACCTGATATATTGCACCGTTTATTAAACTTAAGTTCTAATTCAAGTTGACACTTTCATAACAAGAGGCTAGAGTCCATATAATTTAATGTATAGTAATGATAATAAAATGGAACCGGAACACCTTATTTAGAAGGCAAGTGCTCTGGTATTAACCTTAAGTAGTTTCTGAAAAAATAAATTTAGTGCACATGCCTGAAATTGTATCAGAACTTCTGTCTAAGGTGACCGAGTATAATAATAATAATAATAATAATAATAATATTTAGCACCGCGTCTTACTACCCGTTCGGGTTATACGCTTACCGAGTATAATGAATGTCTTATGTATATGAACTCCAAGGCATTGGTTTCGGTTTTGAATTTTAGTGAAACAGGTGCCTCCTTATGATATTGTATACCTTCTATAGGCCCTATACTATTTTTATTTTAAATCATCACAGTCCAAATATCCTATAGCCATAGACATTAGGAAAGCAGGAAAGAAACTAACTATTTTCTATCACACATTTTCTCCACAAATAGCTATGGATTATATTAATATACATTACCGGCACTCATATTATATTGGCCAAAGCCTTAACTCAGTCAAAAGTGACTATGGGTAATGAGCTAAGTTCCTGGGTTCGAAACACAGTATGGTTGAAACAAACTTTTAATAAACTAGTTTCCATGGAAATGGATGTTGTCTGTTGTAGAGTTAGTTTGTAAGTTTTTTGTTGATATAGTAACTATGATAAGAAAATGCGCATTAAATACGTCTAATGGAAACTCTTAAAACACACTGTTTTCATTTTAAAAGCCATTTAAATTATTACAAAGAGAGGCTCTAAATAAACTCTTTCAGATTTTTTTTTCATATTTAATCATTCTTAGTTGGGTTATATATTCGAAAACTAGTTTGATGCATAAACTAGTAATCTAAACTTGCATTTTCAAGTACATGAGAATCAATTATTATTATTATTATTCACTTTTATAAAAATTTACTCTGTCCTATTTCTTATCAACAAAACCGAACAAACAAATTATTTTCTGTGGCAATTTTGCATTTTAGCAACATTGAAAGTGAACTATCATATTTTAAAAGGATGTTTATTTATTTAAAAACAAGTTATTAGATAGGTCTAATGGTACTTTATTTAAAATGAGTATTAAAATGTTACATGTATAATATAAAATATGTCGCTGTAAGCTAAATAAGATTAAAATAAAATCATTACCAAAATGAATCAGAGCTTGTGATCGTCCATAAATATAATAGTATTGAAATACTATATAAAATAGGTCTATCAAAGAAATATATCCATACACTAGTTAAAATGATAGAAATTTCATGTGCACAGTATTTATAATCACACTCATTACTTAGCTACTTAATCAGTTATATTGTATGACAAAACATTCTACAAATACATTCTATCAAACAAAATTCAACCATTAAAATAAATTTGAAACCTCCCTTTTTTTGCTAATTTAAAAATATATATATATCTGAAAAAAAAATTTTCTTAGATTGAATTAAACATTGTTTTTTTATCAAACTTTTTAATTGCAAACAAATTAAAAAAATTGTCTTTGTCATAGGAATACCTCTTAAGTATAATCAAAATCTGTATATTATATAAAAATATAGCTGACTTTTGTTTACTTTGAAAATACAACAAATAATGTTAAATATTTTATTCAAGTTATAATTAAGTTTGCAAATTTCAAACTACTATTAAACTAATTATTTTGAAACATTTCAAATTTTATTTATTTTAGAAATTCGATATTTTAACTTTAGGAAATATCTGTTTGTAAATATGGAACAGTCAGTATTCCAAATTGTTGTAATCTATTAGAATTTTGATGGCCACCTCATCAAGTGAGAGAATTATTCAACAAGTCAACCATACAGATAAATTTAGTTCGATGCAATGTCCATTAATCCATATTGATTGTTTGCTTACTTACTCTATGACATTAGGAACTTGAATGCCCATTGCCCCAATTACAAAGTGTGCCACCTATTCCTATCTTGAGCTAGTTCTGTCCAGTCCTTTTCATTATACCTTATCGCTTTAAGGTCCATTATAATTTTATCTTCCCATCTGCGCCTAGGTCCTCCCAATGGTCTCTTTCCACTGGGTTTGACAGTCAATACTCAGAACATTCTTCTAGATTCTTCCATTTTCGCTGCATGTCCTGCCCAGTGTAATCAACCAGAATTGATTATTCTAACAATGTGTTATATTGAGTACGGGGTATATAATTCATTATGTAACCTCCTCCACTCTCCAGTAGCCTCATCTCTTTTTGGACCAAATGTCTTTTTAAGCACTTGGTTTTCGAACATCCTTTAACTTTTTTTTTTTT
>CABFWB010000923.1:116279-139897 GCA_902151455.1 Timema bartmani
TTTTTTTTTTTGTAACTCACTAAATCTACCCTTTAAATAGTTTTTGTTTCTGAATTGCTAAATGTGTTAAAGCTCAATTCACTAGGCCTCTATAACCAATGTAATTTACTTCCCTTCTCTCTTTTATTAATTTTTATACATTCACTGTCATGCCATGGTTTCTTCTTACTCTTTTTTGCAAAGACCTATATTACTCTTTGCTGCATTTCTAATATTATCCCTTATAATTTCCCACTGTTTTTCTGGATTCGTGTTTTTTTAATAATCCTGTGAGCACTTTAGTTTATTTGATTTAATTTAATTTTTTTTATAAATATTGGACATTTTAGGAAATTATACCCTCATTTACAGAACAAGTCAACAAATTAATTTAAAAAAAAGCATTTCTATGTGTAAATACTAAAAAAAAATATTTCAATACATTCACATTAATGTGGATTTATTTATTTTAGGAATCGCTCCTATGATTTTAGCTATATCTGTATGCTAAATTTAATAATATTAGTTTTTGTGAAAGTACTTAAGACTTGAATATAATTTAAAAATAAGACTCCCATCCTCTCCAAGCACCCAACAAATAGAATTTTAAAAACAATAAACAAATTAACAAACTTTTTTATCTTCTATGAGTTTAGTGAAAGCCACGAGTTTGTAAGATTAAACTGAAGTATTAAAACAATGTAAGTATCTTAGTAAAACTTTAAAAACTTTCCAATCAAGATGTGATGGGGAAGTGGAAACTATTGGCCTCTTCCTAAAAGTAGAGTGCAGAGAAGCAGTGTGCTTATCCTTCACTGCCTTCACCAGGCACAAACTAGTTGTGAATTCTTACAAACACCACTATGAGTGTACTCCTCATACAGTCATTAACACTAATGCAGCGTTGACTTAGAGCAATGCAGGGGGCTGTATGAGAACATTTGAGAAGTCATTAAACATTCAGTGATAGTCGGTTGCTTACTTTTTGTATAAAAATCAATAAAAACCTTGATTTTATAAAATTCAAATTTAAAAAATGCAACAATTACTTATAAGTACCTCCTTAAACTTAATATCATTCAAATTAATTCAATTTTAAGTATTTTAAGAAAAAATTAAATAACTTAAAAATCATTCTGGTAATGAGTTTAATTTACTATCTTTAGTACACCTAGTACATAATGCCATATACAGAACTTAACCTACTTGCTATGAATAATTTAAGAAAAGCTAATTGCAGTAATTGAAATGAATAGATAGACAAGAAAAAGAAAAATTGAAGAAAAGAATAAATGTCTACTGGAATTCTACAAGAAATAAAGATCATGACAAAATTTTGTTTACAAAAGTGTGCTGTTTGTAGCTTAACTGTAAAATAAAACATGTAATTTAAGTATGTGTTCTGAAGAAAATATTGTCCCCCTCTTAGCTATGTATACTCCTATGTGTGTACAGTTTCTACAATTATTTACTACATGGTGTGTGGCACTTTGTCATTCATGGAAAGCTGTTATTTTAGTCTTTATAATATTTCCCAAAGTGGTCAAAAATGTTTCACTTATTGGATTTTGAAATGGTTTTGCTTTTAATATTTCCCAAATAATTTGGGAAATGTTAAAAAGCAAATGTTTTCATGGGATCATGTTTCTTGATCAAATTTAACTGCCATTGTTTAGCAGGTGAGCAGTGCTGTCACCCGTATATATAAATGTTTGATTTAATTTAATTTTTAATCAACATCAGAATGCTTAATTTTTATCAGAAGGTTTTCAAATTATCAAAGCTGTAAATATATTGCTTTGTTAAACTTTTACTCTTGGTCTGAATGGCATGTCAAATATCTATGTACACTGAAAATATTGGATAATGTATTATTGAATGAAACAATTGAACTTGCTTACAGATCATTTCTATATAATATTGATTGCTGAAAACTTTTGCGTTTGAAATTTTCCCATTATATTTTATAATCCTAATTTTCAACAAATTTAAACTTATAGTGGGTTCCCTGGTTTCATCCAAATGTTGTTTCTTGTTTCTCCACAGCAATTGATGCACGCTATAGCGATGGTCCACAAGATGCAGAGATTAGCTCTTAATAATTCTAGTAGCATGGACGTTGATGAAGCACACAAGTGTACAACAATTGAGGAGGAGGTAGAGGGGGAGGAGGAAGGTACTATCCATCTCCCGCTGCCTGCCAACATATATTTTTGCTCGCTAGCTCGCTCATTTTATCATTATGTGTGTCTACAAGCTTCTACATGGTTGTTGCAAGGGTACTGATTTTCTCAGCATAGAACCAAACTTTGATCTTTTTAAATCAATTTTATTTTGAAATGTCAAGGAACACCTAAAATCTATATTTAGGTAACCATAGTAAACATAAAATCCTTTGTGTAGCAAACAAATATTTGCAATTTACCTGCAAATATTAATCTATATAATCAATTTAGTTGAAACAAATTAAACCAAAGAGCTAAAGAGAACACATTAAAGATTTTATGCAAGAATATTGTGTGTTGATAAAAATAATATAATTGTATATATTTTAATGTATATGTATTTTCCTGAAGGTTACCAATCTTACCTTGCATATTTACTCAATGGTGTTGCTTATAACAGACAGATTACACGATGGCCATATGTTATTAGCTTCACCATAGTGGAAACATATAAACTTTCAGGGTGAACAGAGTGTAAATATTTTAGATGGCGTCATAGATCTAAGATTATAAAAAAGTTTTAAAATCTATATTAATCTATATTAAATATTTATATTAAAATAGGACATGTTTGCTTCTGGTTTGAATTTATCCATTGAACAGTTTGTTATCAACATCTGTAGGTTTTCTGTCGTTGATAGATAAATACATACACTTGGGTTTTGAGTAATTTTCGGTATATCTAATATCATAGTTACATAGGCTGTTAAACGTGTACTCTTTAGCATTTTGATTTATATTTCTAACTAAGCTAAAACTTAACGTATAGTGTATTTATATAAAAAATAGTATGTGCATATTTGTTTATGAAGGAGAGAATTAATTACAAAGTTGCATCTATGTAAACGAAAAGTCAAGTTTAATTTATGAAGATGATTTTAAAAACTGGGCTTTTGGAATTCTCTCTGACAATATTATTAAATAAGCATAAAGGATTTTTAAGAGATTATACATGAATATTTATTTAAATAGTTTTTATAAAACTGAAAATGTTGTGGATCACTGTACCTTTGCTTCAAATTATTCACTTGGATACCTGCTCGATTGGTCAATGCCATTGTGTGCCGCATACAACAGCCATTTTGTAACATAGTTCAGAAGCCAAATGTTTGTCAATAATTATTGATGTGCATAAGATAGATTAAGTGTTTGTCAGACCAACTAAGCACGTTAATTAACTTTATGTTTTGCATGCTTGACAAATAATGGTCATACGCAATTTTAGGGATACTTTATTCATAAAAATGGAGAAAAAAGGGAAACAAACATAGCTTAAAAAAGTTGATGGGTTATCAAACATTAGAATTTGATGTTAAAAGTAAATACAGTTACAAAGTAATTGATGTTAAAGACAAGCATGTTGCATTATTTTTTAGGAATAACAATTTAATTTAGTATCTTTTCATTTTCTACAGTGTTTGCATAGTATGTGCTTTGTAGAGGAGAGAATTTTTATAATGTTACTTATTAACATCAGCATCAGTTTGTATAAAAACACATATTGTAATTACTATAAGTCACTGCTACATTAACAATGCACTTGCTTTATTAGGCTATTTAGACTGTCACACAATTATAAAATTTTAACTAACAGATATAAAGTTTTTACCTTGGCAAATTTGGTATTTATACATTATTTTTCTATAAATCTACAAATGTAATGTAATGCCATGAAAGGAAGAGAGTGAAAAAATATAACTATGATATCTAATAGCAACTTTTAAAATCATTAAGTACAGTTACCTTGGTGGAAAATACCAAACCAAAAACTTACATTAAAATGTTGATCTGAACAAGGTCTTATGAAGCTACTTTTTCAAAGGGGAGTCCACTAGAAATGTTAATTAATCTTTAGCCATTGAAAGTTCATGCCCCTTCCCCCAAATATCCCTCCCCCCTCGTCTCTCCCTACTTAGATTTGAGGGTTTTCAAGTCCTATGTGAAATCCATCTACCTGGCATTAATATAATAGATATAATAATATCTACCCAAGCATTTTCCCGCATGATGACTTCTCTATAGTCCTTAGATATAATTATGTATAGATTCGGATAGCTTCACACTATATCAATTAGAAGCCTTATTCAGGTCACTGTGAATTGAATGTCTCATTCTTCATAACAATTAGATCAATTTCATAATCAGGCTTCATTTTTACATATTATAATTACAAAAAAATATGAATGTCATCTTTTAAACTTCTAGCTCTAACTATAAATCCCCACCGAAAAATATTTATTTCAGATAAATTGGCAAAAATCTTTTACTATACGTTTCCAACATTATGAAATTGAAAAGTAGAAATTTCATGATTTTTAAGGGAAAGTCAAGATTGTGTCTAACCACATGGCCTGCCATACTTTAAATTATTATTATTTAAATTCAAACATTAAAGTAAAACCTTTATATGCAAAGTTAAGATTTTTGATTGTTTAACCCCCTTTATACAAGACAGTTGTCCACCATAATAATGTTAAATAAACATTATATTGTTAGTAGTTTTGTAGCAAACTCTTTATGTTTTATACACTAATTATATTACTATTATTAATCATCAAGAAAAACATATTTACAATTGTTATGTTTCGATCTGGATGTATTTCCAATCACATGTTACAATTTCATAGAATCTTAAACTATTGTTATTATTTTTAAAACTATGTATTAAATTCTTATTATTTTACTAAACAAAATTTAAACTCTAGGTTCCCTGATTTTTAACTAAATATAATATTACTCCTATAAATAATTGATTAATTTGTTAAAAAATTATATTTAATGGCATCTCAGTATAATTGTTTTTACATACCAATAAACATTCTACTATTTGAATTAAATTAAAATCTAGCTAATATTATGGATTTCGATGATTAAGACAAAATAAACTCTAAAGAACATGACAAAGTTTTGGGGTGTTTTAAAAAATAGTTTTTGCCCAAGGTATATACTGTCCACACTTCAAATCTTGGTTATCTTTGTCGAATATTATTGTTAAATTTTTTTATACTCCACAATTCCAAATCATTTAACAGCTGCCTCAAACCATTATCGAATGAATTAAATGTTTTGTTGATAAGTAAAACATATATTAAATTATTTATATATTTATGACATAAGGAGCTATGAACCAAATATTTTCTGTGACTAGCCATTAATATTTATTGCCAGCTGAGAACTAATTCCATGTGGAATCACCATATTTTTGTTTTAACAAAGTTATATGTAATAACAGAACATGCAAGTTTATCAATTTTTTAGCACATCAATTATGCATGTGATTTTTTTTCTATAATACATTGTATTGGTATTGCATTTATAGCAAAAATATATTTAACAAATTGGGAATCATTGTAAAATTTAGTAAGGAAAGTAATAAGAATAGTAACAATATCAATGTTAATACAAATAAGAAAAATTTGATTAGTTAAAAATTATAAATTACATCACATTCTAATATAAAGTCGTGAAGCTTATTGGTGGTGAAAAGTGCTACCTAGCGCTACGCTAATGCTCCAAGCGGCCTGTAAGCAGAGCCGTGGGCCCATCCATTAAGCTGTATAGCTATGAAGTCAAAATATCAATTTAAAATGTTATATACTTTGTGAAACTATATTTAATTTCTTTAATAATATTACTGCCAGAAAACTTTAATCAAATCATTTAAAAATCACGAGAATGATAATGAACATTTAATATTAGTTTTGCGTTAAAAAAACATAAACTTAACATATTGAGCCTTTTTAAGAACACAACTATTAAAGCTTTCTATTTAATTCGAAATTATAAATAAATTATATTGTATGTAACTTTACAAAATATAATATAGACCTATAAATTAATTTAAGTAATATTATTTATCATGTTTAAATGGTGCATAAGGAGGATAAACACAGTACCTACACACTAATTTTTGGATGAGTTTTAATTTTATTGATATATTTATTTCATATAAAATAGGTTGTAATGCAAACAAACTTAAACACATAACAAAGCTTAGAAAAAGATAGCAAATGACAATAGCAATTTAATATAAATTTTAAAAAAATCCAATTTTAGTGTACATGATAACATTTTCATTAATTTGATCACCTTAAATGGTTAAATGTTAGGTATATTTGGTTTAACTTTAATTGGACTATAATAATTTAGTGAGATAAAGTTTTGTCCATCTGATTTTAACAATTTTTCATGAATGTAAAAACATATATTTTGCATATCACTAAACTTCCAAATTAAACACTGTTACTAATAGTTTTTGAAATTAACATACATTTTGTTACTGTCGTCAACAATACTGTCTTTATCAATTAAAAATTACTTAAATATAGCCAAATACATAATAGTTCATGTTATTATGCTCACTCAAATATCTTGAGAAATTGTTGATGTTAATGATACTATTTAATGTACAGTTATCATTTCCAGGCTTCAATAATGAAGAAATCCTAACTGTATGTGCAGAATTTATGTCCAAAATCAATTTTCCATAGGCCACATTTTCACAATTGCCAGTTGTGATGTTATCACAGTTGAGTAACTTAACATACACTATTAAAGGCTGAAATAGAATGTTTTCAAGGTGGATTGCTTAAAAAAAACCTTTGTGGCTATTAACATAAAAAAGTTTTCCAAACCATCTTGATTTATTTTTCTTGTCAACAAATATTTATCACTTATGCAATCTTCTAGTAGCTCATTCCCAAGCATTATTAGATATATAGATAGTGTTGATCTCCAGTGGCGCAGGAACGTTTTTATTTGGGGGGGGTGAAAATAATCATGTGTTTTTATAGGGAATAACATTTTTGAGATTAAAAAAAGACCAGGAAAATGTAATACAGCTGTCCCTTGCACTACGCGAGTGATTGGTTCTGATAAATAATCGTGTAATACGAAAACGCATAAAGGGAATTGATTTTAACATGGGTGAGATAGGAATTAGGCCTACTCCAAAGGGGGAAAAAAAACCCTAAAACTTGTAAATGAATGCAATTTTTATTAATTTATCTAACTAGTACAATGCTATAGGCAGCCTACACTTTTTGTCAATCTTCAATCCCCTGAAATTTGTAAACAAATGCAATTTTTAATAAATTTATCTAATTAATACAACGCTACAGGTACACTTACTGTTAATCTTCATTCGCATGATAAATTAACTGGATCTGGGAAATGTGGATTATCACTCTCTTGCTCTCTTGACGGCCCTTGGATGGTAGGCTCTTGAAGGCCCTGGGACTGTTAAGCTCTTGTTCTCTGGAAGACCCTGGGACAGTAGGCTCCTGCTCTCTGGAAGGCTCTGAAATGGTTAGCTCTTGCTCTCTTGAAGGACTTGGGACGGTAGATTCTTGCTCTCTGGAAGGCCCTGGGACAGTAGGCTCCTGTTCTCCCGAAGGCTCTGAAACGGTTAGCTCTTGCTCTCTTAATGGCCCTTGGACGGTAGGCTCTTGGTCTATTGAAGGCCCTGGGATGGTAAGCTCTTGCTATCTTTAAGTCCCTGGGACGGTAGATTCTTGCCCTCTTTAAGGCCTTGGGACGGTAAGCTCTTGCTATCTTGACGGCCCTTGGACGGTAGGCTCTTGCTCTCTTGAAGACTTGCGATGATAAGCTCTTGCTCTCTTGAAGGCTTGGGATGGTAGGCTCTTGCTCTCTTGAAGGCCCTGGGATGGTAGGCTCTTACTCTCTTGAAGGCTTGGGATGGTAGGCTCTTGCTCTCTTGAAGGCCCTGGGATGGTAGGATCTTGCTCTCTTGAAGGCCCTGGGACGGTAGATTCTTGCCCTCTTGAAGGCCTTGGGACGGTAAGCCCTTGCTATCTTGACGGCCCTTGGACAGTAGGCTCTTGCTCTCTTTATGGCTCTTGGACGGTAGGCTATTGCTCTCTTGAAGTCCCTTGGACTGTAAGCTCTTGCTCTTGGAAGACCCTTGGACTGTAAGCTCTTGCTCTTGGAAGGCCCAGCTGGGATGGTAAGCTACTGCTCTATTGAAGACTCTTGCCTGACAGCTCTTGCTGTTATGAATGCTCTGGGTCGTTAGACTGAAGATTTTCAACTTTTTGATGAAATGGTAAAGACTCAGCTGACGGGCAGCATTCTTCCTCTCTCTATAGAGAGCTTTGTAGCAAGCCAAATAACTCAATCTCTCTGGCAGCTTTGGCGCTCCTACTCATGTTAGGGTCATTCTCTTCAATGATTCTAATTGCACTGTCAATGTGCTTAAAAAATTCAGCAATTTGTTTTGTTGAATTGTTTAATAGGCTCAACAACATAGGGCTCTTCCTCTTCATCCTTTATGCTGTTCTCCATTTCTAGAAGCTCTTCAATGGCGAGTTCTATTGAGTGGGATTGGAGCAAGTCACCCACATTTGCCTGGTCTACATGCTCAAATCTAACATCTTGCTATGTCAACAATGTCATGTCTTTAATTGGAAAGCTCGTGTTCAGGACCAAAATCACGAGAAGCAGAAACATCAGGCCAAATATTTTTCCAAACTCCCTTCATACAGGACTGTTTAACTTCTGCCCATGCATATCCAATGTTGTCATTACCACCCCCCTTAACACCAAACTGTACAGTAAAGAGCATTGTCCTCACTGGAATGTGCGTGCACAAGATCACTCCATCACCGCACAGGGCGACTGCTAACCATGCTGACCATGCATTATTTTTATTATTTCTTAATTGCTTTCTGGCGAAAACGCGTAAAGTGATATCGCGTATAACGAGGGCTACCAGTATTTAACGGTCCCATTGTGCATTTTCTCATTTATTTTAATCATTCCAAACATTATAATTAATACACACAAAATAAATTAAGAAAAATTATATCTGATGTGGATTAGTTAAAAATTAAGAAACATTGAAAATTAAAATAGGTATCCATTCACCTTTGCCCTATATTCACTACTAGCTATAAAATCAATAACTAATTTTGCAACCTTCAAGTTTGTTGAGCCTCTCAGGGTATGCATTCAGCAGATAAAGGTGATTTAGTCTAAGTTGCCTTATCGAGGAGAGAAGATAGTTTTTTTTTTTGTACAATCATTGAAAAACTTCTTTCTGCAGTAGCTGATGTAGCTGGTATCACTATCAGAGTTTTCAGTGTGTGCTCCAAGCACATTTTATTTTTACTATGTTACCTTAGTGTGAACTTTGTATCTTGATTCAACAAGACCTTTACATTATCTAAAAGTTTTATTATATTATTGGGGGAGGAGGGGGGCGGGGGTAAAAATGATACCTTTTACCCACCTCAATTTTTAGGGGGGTAAAATTTACCCCCGTACCCCCCAGTTCCTGCGCCACTGTTGATCTCCATACCTAAAATACATTTTAGCAATTTAAACTGTTGGTGACATCCTTATTTTGTGAATCACAAAGCTTCCATGTGTCTACACATTTCTCAATTCCTAAAATAGCTTCAAGTACTTTAAAGTTTTAATTATTTAATTTATTTAGAGTACAGGGCCTTTTACACAATAACCACTAAATATGTAGAAACCAGTTATTTATTTTTTGGTGAAACAAAGCTATAGAAATTATGCACATTCAATAGTGCAACAAGCTTCAAGTGTTTCAATGGCAGCAGCTACCGTGTGAATTAAAACACGAGCAGCAGCAGTACAAACTTTCATCTTTGAAAATGGTGGTAAGTAAACAGCCTTTTGTGTCAGGTTTGGAACAAATTTGCACTTTCTATTGGTGTCACTTAATTACAGAATTAATGTGTTTCCAAGCAGCTATTCCAGTCCCTGCATTTTCCAACTTTAGTTCAATGTCTTAGCTACGTTATTGCTTACACGTTTTTAGTAGGTGAGATGTGTCATAAAATAAATAATTTTCATTCTGCATCATGAATTAAATAAAGCTTCTCCTTTGTAATTGCAATATTCATTTTCTATTCCATAAAAGTAGAACCTAGATCTGTAACACACATTATTACTGTCAATCCCACTTCTTTTAATTAGTCAACACATCGATCAAGATTTTTATCAAATCCAGAGTTCATATTTACATTTAAAAAAAAAACAGTGGCTGTCTAATCTTAGAAAAAAAATCCATTTATCAATTTTAAAAGTGCACTTTTAGCAATCATTCGTGTTTGTCACCAGAATCCTCAAATCCTAGAATATAATCAGGGGAGCTGTCTTATGACAAATAGAACATTAATGACATTTCATCCATAGACAAAATAAACAGTTTTTCTTTTTCAGACATATGATGCATTTTTTATTTTAACAATGTGAATATTTTTTCATTTACACCACACTGAAATCTCATGCCTTCAACAAACTTTTCTAGTGTTTGCACTGAAGGTAAGTAAAAATAACGACACAAAAATCTTTAGCCTTGTTGCTTGCAAAATAACCTGTTCAAATCAAATAGCTTAGTTTTATCATTCTATTAATTCCTTTTTTTTAAGAGGTGGGACACTCGAATCTTCGAATCCTCGAATCCACCGAATCCTGACAAGTATTCGAGATTCGAGGATTCTTTGTTTTACTGGATTCGATGGTCGAATCTTTCACCTCATAAACAAAGCATAATATTTTGAATTCAAAAATTACTTAGTTAGGCCTACTTGAAAAGCACAACTTAATCCGTAATCTTTATTTTATCGGACAAAAGAGGTTAGCATGAATAAAATCATTATTTAAAAAAAAATTGTAATTGTTAGGTGTGGAAAATCAAACGTGCCTAATACCCTACCTCCCACCTCTATGGGAAACTTGGACTCGACTAGAGATGGGCTACACAGTGATTTTTCACTGTGATTGGTATTCACAGTGTCTTGAAGGACCGATATTTTTTCACTTTCCAACCACTGTCAAAGTTAGTATTTAGCTGCTGTCCGAGTAGGAGAGTACAATCGAGAATCAAGTATGGAATATTTATGAGTACTGGGTATAATTTAGCTGTGTTGTATTTTCTCTCTAAAATTTGAACTTTCATTTCGTTTTTTGTATTAATTTTCTAACTTTCAGAGGGGGGTCAACTGACCCTTTGATCATCTACACACCCACCATCTTGTTCACTATGTAATAACATTTTACTTGAATCCAACACTCGCATACTGTCACTGTATAGAGTTGGCAATACTCTAGCATATAGCCTCTGAGCATACGTAGAGAAAAATAAAATCAATTCTTTATGCAATTCATTTTTTGTATTTCTCTTTGTGAATTTGTAAAATTTAATTATTAAATGGGGTACTCTTATGAGCTAAGATGTTACATAATAACTTAAATAGTAAAACAATATCAGGGGCTTAGAGCATCCCATCACAAATAAACATTTTTACACTTTTCTCTTCACAATACATTTCCTCTCAGTTTTGTTGTTTAAACGTATGCAAAACCATGTTTTGTTACATATGGTGTTGTTTCTCTAAAGGACATTTTCTTAAAATCATTATCAGTTTAATGTTAATTTTTTTAAAAATAATGATTTATCATAAAAATGTAAAGCTAGATATCGGCATTAAAACTTGAACAAAGAATACTATGCCATGTCAAGGCCTGTTTTGCAAGCCATCATGTCCAGATATTAAATGATGGCCTTACTGTTGTGCTTGCAGAACATAGAAGACAGTGTGTTTGCCAACATATGACAGTGTAATTAGTAATTTTAACCGTTTGTTTTCTTTTGAAACAAGAAAAGATAAATATAGACATACTAACCTATTGTCTGATGAAAGATAATGATGACAAAACTTTATTATTTTTGCCCCCAAAAAGAATACTAATGAAATATTGACCAAGAGCAAAGAAAAAGTAAATTTCAGAATTAAATCAAAGGCAATGACATCTAAGTTAAATTTCGGGAATACTGGAGTTTCATGTAGTGTGTTTGATGTAATTATACTCTATGTAGTTTGTTTTTCACCACATCCAACTAAATTTTAAGGTCAAAAACACTTCACTGATAATTTTGGAGTAGAATTGAAAAAGATGGTTATTTATAAGAAATGTACTCACATTAGTGTTGGGAGAAAGAGGAAGAATTAAAAAAAAAAAAGAACCACCATAAGTACACCCACCCAGGACCCAGGATTAGCTAAAATTCCTGACACTGGTAAATGAGACTTGGTTGAGCCTGCCAGTTCAGTTATGCTGATAAAAACACACACAAAATTGTAATATTTTATTAAATCTTATTTCTGAGAAAGAATAATTTGGTCTGAAACTTAAGTAAATGCATATAAATTATTATTTTGTCCATGTGATATAAAAAGAATCCATTTCATTATGTAAAGTATTTTTTTAAATTTGAAATATAGCTATGGTATTGTGCATGGTAGTTTTGAGAGTCTATAACATGGCTATATAAACATACAAAAAGTTTGGCGTGGATTTTATTAGTTCTATAGCTTGTTTAGTTAAGAGAAATAATTTGTTCATACAGGGATTGACATGGGCATGACATGGATGTGCCAGAGGTGTGCATAGCTGCACTCCTCTTTTGTGTGTTGTGTCAATATTTACTACCATATAATACACTTATGTGGTATTGTACAGCCATGCCAACATATTCCGTGTGATCATAGATATGTCTTGCAAACCAAGGCTTGGTAAATTTGTAAAATGTTTCCTTATCAGTCACAATAAAATGTGTTAAATGTTTCATTATTCATCACTTTATACTGGTATTTTATCGATTTTAATTTTTAACAACAAGCAGGGTGGGGTGCACCTTTAGATTGCTGATTCTTATCATTTAAGTGGACTGCATAGCCATTAGTTAGTAAAATAAAACCTAATAGTTTTTTATATTGCTGCATTGCATTGTGATATATCAAGTAATTTTTCATTCTGGAAAAATACCCTGTTTAAACTGATCTTCTACACCAACTTGTTTTTTTTTTAATTGGCTATATTTATATTAGGATAGGAGGTTGTATACAGAGGAATGGATGTGGATGGTCTAGAAGTAGCTTTGTAAGTAAAAAAAAAATCTCAGACTACCTTAGCAACACTTTAAGTTTGACTCAAGAATTAAATATTTGTGCCTAAGCACAAAGGTCCTGGGTCTAAGTATTTTGTTCATATGTAGCTTTCCATTCATCGTTATTTCATTTCCTTAGGTCAACAACACAAAGGTCGGTTTGATGCGATTTCTGATTTCTGCCCATCTGGCACTGGGCATGCACCAAGCCCTTCGGCTGATTAGAGTGGTCTGAACCATGTGGTAGAAATCCCACCTACTAGGGAAGTTGAGAGAATGTAATAACTCCCCGTTGTCTTCCACACTTAATTTCTATGAGCAAGAGTGAAATGGGATATCATTTTATTTGGGAAAGGTATTTTCACATACCTTTCAAGGTTATTTTACATTCTACAATATAAATAGCACCAACGGATTTACTTCCCCTTTAAAGGATGTTGTGCTATGGATTTTTATCACTAAAGAAAAATAAGTTGACCTCGACTGGGTTTAAACCTACGAACATCGGGTCCTGAGGCGGGCAATTTACCCCTAAACCACCGAGGTAGACTGTTATTTCATATTAGCCACTATATATTATTTTTCAATACAAAACTTGATATTGAGACTTATAATACAGAGATAGACAATTTTATCAATTAAACTATTATAGACTACCTTTTTGTGACAGTGACTTTTACATTTTAAATATAAATTATTTCAAGTCATTAAAATGATATAAACATGTGTTTACAAATGAATACAATAGTCATAGGACAATAGATATTTTCATTTGAGGGTATCAAGTTTAAATATGTTCATTGCCACAAATACCATTAAAACTATTTAATCCATTTTCAGTACATTCTGTAGAAACTAATATTCACGCATTTTTTTTAGTTACTATATCAAATAAATCGTGGACAGTTCAAAAATTAGCAAATAGCTCAAAATTATAATTATTTTAAATAATTAAAAATTATCTGTATAATCTTTTAATTCATTCATATAATCACATACACTGCAAAAAATTAGATTTCCACAAAACTAATGTCACTCTTGTAAACATATCAATTTTACACTGAACAAATTTAAACTATCATATACATTGTAGTTAAAAACTCTGGTGATCCTTTTCAAATTAGTCCAATATTATAAAAATACAAATCGATTTACACGTGTTTATGACTATGAGGGATAGTTTTCTTATATTGATTTATGATACCTTTGTATGTGGTAGCCTAGGCACAATGATTAATTATGGCATGTATGGTCAGTAATATATGTAAGTGTATCAAGTTTGTTTATAATTCATTACACCTTTTTTTTAGGGGATAAGCCAACTTTGGGCATCCTTTTCATGTCTTTAAAAATGTAGTAGAGATTTTAATTCTTTATTCTTCATTTTTTTTTATTTGAAACAGAGGAAATTGTATTTTATTTATTTTATTTTTTAAGTTTGAGACTCCCAGGGTGAATCCATTATAAACATAAATTTTTACAAGAATGTATCTGTTTGGTATAAACAATCTTTTTTTAAAAGTGTTAAAGGGATACACACAAAAGTCAAACATTGTTAAAAGAATATTTTCTAACATTATAAACAAAATTTTCCAATTTCATGAGTATTTTAAAAAGTTATTTTGATACTTAATATTTAATGA
Organism: Timema bartmani; assembly: GCA_902151455.1. NCBI lineage: Eukaryota > Metazoa > Arthropoda > Insecta > Phasmatodea > Timematidae > Timema > Timema bartmani. The sequence goes on from CABFWB010000923.1 coordinate 131,069, forward strand.
ATTTTGAACAAATAACCTTTTAAATATCCACTAATATAGACTTAAGGGATTTGAAGAAGCATATTTATAATAATTTAAATAAAAAATAAATTGGACAGAATATAAGTCAAAAATTGCATAGTATGTCGAAGATACAACCCAAATGTCTTAATATTAATATAGGCTTTTGAAAATATATGGTATTTATATGATGACTGCTTGGACTTCATAAATTTTACAATATACACAGTGAAAAATATGTACAGTATAAAGTAAATTATCTGTTTCTATTTAGAATTTTCAGATGTTATTCATTTGAGTAACAAGTTTCTTTAGCCATATATAATTAAAGCCAAGTAATTATATATCATTAAAATTAATTTTAGTTTTCTTAGGTTTGTATCTAATATTTTGAAATGAAAAATATAAGATGTCTTTATTTCTAAACTCTGTTTAAAAATACAAACTAAATAATTGTGGCGGGAAACAGAACTGTAGAAATATAGTACATTTTAATGTCATCAAAGCTTGTGAAGTTAAATATCTTTATAATAAGGTGATAAAATTATGTATTGAACTATTCTCAATTTAAATTTAATAAAAGGTGTTGTTGTTTACAGCAAGCATACCATGCAGCCACAGTGATTCGACAAATGCAAAGGATGGCTCTAAGCAGTAATACCAATAGTTCGGGACGAAGTAATGTGCTGGATAGCAACACTCAGCGAAATGATGCAAATGGAGCTCCAGGCAGCAATTAATACAAGTTGCTTTCCAAATGAGAAAAAGTTCATGGTCCCTGTCATTTTTAGGCCATTTTTTTGTAAAAATATACAATCTCTGTTTAAGGCCTTAATTATTATTTTTCTCTCTGTTATCAACATTCAAAATACACGTGGGTGCTTTCTTAAACTTCTCTCTTTTACTTAGTGAGATAAAATGAAAAGAATTAAATGCTGTGAAATAAATGTTTTTCATCTTATTTTTGTCACTTTGTGGCCATTGAGTTTGTGAATGTTACGTTTATCCGAGTGATATTATATAATTGCATGTATAAATAAATATGTATAAAAGGAATAAAAAGGAAGTTTAAATGTACTTTACCAAATATTAATGATACATATTCTTCATTTTTGCTGCTGCGAACCAACCATATCTAGGGCTGTGCAAAGTGCGAATGTAGAAGTAATATAACTAGATTTCGATAATTTTAAAAAGAAACTGACATTTGCATTTAATTAACATGTCAAAACTTTAAAAGTCTTACAAAGAAAAATTACTGTTATATAATTCATAGGGAATTCCACATCAAAATTTTAAAGTCATTTAAAATATGAAATGTATTAATTGCCTCCAGCATAATATATATTTGGTGTTCGATGGAGTTTGAATCACTAAGCAGAATCTGTTTCATCTAATGTTATTCTCAGAAACTACATAACAATTTAGTGGACTTATCTACTAGGCTAGTTAAGAGATTTTGTATTATAATTTAAAAAAAATAGCTATTAGCATTTGATAAATTCCCATTATTATTATTATTATTATTATTATTATTATTATTATTAGTTTTATATTTTTAGAATTCAGTCACATGTTTTGTGTGCATTCTGACTAAAGTTTCTCAATTTAGACAAAGCTCACAATTTAAATGAATATTCTAACCATTCCTTCAAATATTAAGTTTGTTGTATTATATGAAGATCATACTGTCCTTTTAATATCCTGACTCATTGAGCTTATCACAATTGCCCACAATACATCTGTACTGCATTATAACATAGCAACCTATAACAGAAAATAATTATACTCTGCATGTCTTCAATTCCCAATTCTTTATGTCTAATATATATTTGACAAACTGTGTAGGTAAATAAAGGAATGGTGTATAACAAAGTTTCATAATTTTAAACAATAAGTTTTGTTATAATAGTCTTTGGATGTTAATTTTATAATTTACATTTGTTGGCTTTGTATTTGAAGAAAAGTGTTTATCATTGTGTAAATATTGTAGAGCGACTTTCAACCAAATGTATTTTATTTACAAATTGTATACAAAACTATTTACAATAATATTGGGCCTAATAAAAATTATATTCAAATCTATAATCATTAACAGTAAAGAAATAAAAATTGGTTAACTGAAAGATTTAGGCTTTGTCGACATATTTTTTATTTGCAATGAAATGTGTTCATTAAATACATAACTTATAAACTATACTATAAATATAAAGTTTAAAATAGAACCCCTTTGCTAGAGAAAAGGACAACATTTAATAATTCAGTCAACTGTCGATTAGTTGTGAATAGATTTTGTTGGCATATTTACTAACATTAAAAAATGGTTTATTCTACTACCCCATTCTGTGTGTCAAAAATACATTCAAACTATGGCACACTACTACGAACTGTCTTTATGTTTGCACTTATATTTAAGAATTACTATTATTAAAGGCTGGCAGGGGAGAAATACTAGAGTGGATATCATACAATGAAACAATGGCCTTCTAATCATAGACATAACAGTAAAACTCAAATTTTTTATATTCTGGTAGCTTTTAGCTGTGGTTTGTGTATATTTAGTACAGTATAAAGTATACATGATTACTATTTTGCCTACTTATAAATTCATATTTAGCATCAACTAAAATATTAAGGAAATTCAATTTGAAATTGACTTTGAATGGCTATATGATGTCTATTTTAACAAGTGTTCATGGTCAAGCAAAATGGGAAGCATTAGGGTATTATAAAAACCGTTAGTACCACCAACAAGATTCAAACACAGTGCCACATTAGCAGTTGTTGAAGCAATGATTCACTAATGATTGAGGGTATAGTCTGTATGAAAAAATTTTAGTTAAAAATAATCAAAAACAATACACCCATCATTCCTTGTTCAAATAATCGAAAGTTGACTGTAATAATATAAATAAGACTAAGAAAATATATATTCAAGTTGTTATTCTTTAAGAAAATAACTTTCAGGACTAATTGAATATCATTAGAATGAATCAATTTTCCAAAGAATAAGTGCTCTTTGTTGCATTTAAATATTTGTTTTTTTAAATTTTTGTTGGTGAAGTTATTAAAACAATATGTGCAAAATGAATCTTGGTTACTTTTTTATTGATTAACCTTGTAACCTTCCCTATTCCTGAAAACTCTTAATTTGTTGATAGTTGATAGTACATCCATCCTTCAGTTTGTGAATGTAGTTCATTCTCTGAAAGCCCATTGTAATGTGAAAATACATAAATCAAAAATCTTGTTTCCACTTAATTATATGAGAAGGAATCACCAATTTAAAATTAAATATCAAATGTATGTTTTTTAAATCTTCTTGAAGTCTATAAGCAAAAAATTTTTATTATTTTAAACATGTTCTCAAGGTCAAACAAAATGGTGAAGCAGTAGATAATTATAAAACAGTTAAAACCATCAAAAAGATTCAACCACACTGCCACCATAGCAGTTGTTGAAGCAATAATTCACAAATGATCTAGGGCAGGGGTCGGCAACCTTTTAATAGTGTTGTGCAGAAGTAATACTGCAAAGTCGCTCAGTGTTCCAACCAAATTAAGCCCACCCAAATCGATTAAATTTTTATTCTAGTTAATTGTACAAGTATTAAAACAAATTTAAGTTGATCTTGTAAAATGTAAATGTAATATGTTTCTATATTGAATGCATTAAATAGCTACTGTTTTTTGAGTATTTAATATATAATACAAATCAGAATAAACACTAAAATTATAAATGTATTTTGCAAAATTTAAATTCTGAAGACATTATTTTTAAATAAAACAGTTGAATCATTAAAACATACACGTTATTAAAATTATTACTCACATCAGTGGTTTTAATTAAAAATAGAGGTTTTATATTACTTTTATTTAAATTGCTTAACGTGCCATTTAAAATCGTTCTGTGTGCCACTCTTGGCACGCGTGTCATAGGATGCCGACCCCTGACCTAGAGTATGGTCTGTTTGAATTTTAATTTTAAAAAATATACAGTTGAAGATAATCATGAAGCTCGGTAGGCCTTCTGCACTTAGCCTGCTGTGGTTGGTTATCTATCCTGTGAGTATTTTAAACAATTGATGCTTAGCCTTAGAAACATTGTTGCACTGTAAAAGTAGATAGCTGCATGTGTTTTTGTTATATTTCACTTTGCTTTATTACCTCGTATTTTACTTTTTAGGTAAGAGTTTTCTCATGCTTTAAGGTTTAACAACTCTTAGCCACCAGTGAGCTGTTCTGGTTCGGTGGTAATGATGCCATAAATAAACATACAAGTGAGAACTAACTCTAGAGCATAAGCGCTAATCCGATTTCTTAGCTAATACCGCTCATGACCTGGCACACCTTTGGTTTGCGAACACTAAATTTACTATAACATTAAATGTTGTTTGTAAAAGAAAATATGTATATATATCTGTTCTATGTAAAATCCAAATTTCATGGTTTGAGCATTTGTAAACCAAAGGAATGGAATATAATAAAAAGATTTTTGAGTACATAGTTACTAGATATGTTCAGAATTTATCTTTGTCAAGTAATATATTGTATGGTATATTTACTTTGCCAATTTCTCAAATAATATTGTAATATTTTTTCTTAATTAAAAAAACATACCTTTTTTTGATATTGTTATGGGATACATTGATAAATCAGAATGATGACTAAACTGGAGTTTTGAAATTCTAGTGTAATTGAAAGTGTATATATTAAACGCTCTCAGAACCAAACATGTTTACTCAAAGAGTCTTCAACGCCATCAACGCAGAAAAATATCCCTGCAATTAGCGTCTATAGTTCCCAACAAAGATTATCAATATTAGAAATAAGTGTCATGTTTCATTTTGTGTTAATTTTATGTAAAAAGAAATCAAATACTGTGTGTGTGTGTGTGTGTGTGTGTGTGTGCGTGTGCGTGCGTGTGTAGATAAAATACGATATTAAGACCCAATTACCTGGAACTAAAGATAAATGCAACTACCTAACATGACTAATGACTAAAAATTAAGATAATAAAACCTACAAACAAAATCTTTTTTTATAATGGAGACAAAAATTAACATTCAATAACAACACTTTTTTCATTTCATGTTCTAACACTTCTGCCTATTTCATTTATGTCTGCAGAACTGTTCTTCTTAATTCAAATTTCCTTATTTCATTCGATGTGGTTTATGTTGAATATTCCATTATTCGCTATTTTTACTTAAAAATACTGCTCGTTGTTAAGTACCGTTCACTGGTTATTTTCTCCCCTATTTCCCCTCAATCTACTCTACATGCCTGCATATTTATTGGAATTCGCTACCCCCTTTACCCTCTTCCTTCTCCCCTAGTCAACCCTGTTACACTTGGCATCAGGTACTCAACAGACAGTGTGTGAATTAAAAACCTCTCTCGGTCACATCTCGGTGATATTCTGTAGCCCTCGTTCCTAAGAAGAACAAATCAAATCCTCTGTGTTAATGATTTAGTGTGCGACCTTTTGTATATAATATGTCACTCTTTGGGTTCTATTTTATATTTCATATGTACTCATAAAATGCTAGTGTTTAGGGGAGCTCCTCTATCAAATTAATTACTAAGAAGACCATACTCGGAGATAAGACCATCGTTCTCAGACTCACCTGTGTATCTCCAGCCGAAGACATCCCTCAAAGGTAGGCTCCACAAACTCCAGTTTAAATATCAACGTTCAAATCCCGGCTCTGTTTTAGTTATAATCCTACTCATCAAGTTATCAAGTACTCTAATTAGATCTGTAAACATGAATCACAATAGAGATTGATTTCTCCAACTCAAATGACAATGAAAGCATGAATCCCAACTTTACAAAATTTCTCGATGTTTGAAAACTATCAGATTTTGGAGGATTCTTGTTAGAAGGATAAACATTATTTTTTAAATAAGGCAAAATTGGCAGAATCCATAGAAACATGGAAGTATTTTTTAAGGACCCAAACCTACTTCTTTTACTGCAGATATAAAGTTTATTAATATATGACCTAAAAAGCAAGATGTTAAATATCTTGTATGAATTTCATTTTCATTCCAGAAGTGAACAACAATATGTATATGGGTCTGAGCCACAGTATTTATGCCCTCATCAAATGAAATCCTGCAATGTAAGCAATGCTCAACCACATTTGCAGCTTACTTTAGAAAAAAAGAGCTAGTCCATATATAATTACATACCCAAGTTTGTCATAGTGAAGTTGGAATTTCTGGACAATATCACTACTTATTGGAAAACATTACTTTGAAAAAATCACTATAAGCAGAATAATGTGTCAGTATTTGATTAATAGCCAACAATATTTCAGCGTGAGATATTCTATATTTGACAAGGACACTTTGAATAGAGCAATAAGGCTTAGTTTTGAATGTCAAAACTACTTCATGGTCATTAGCACTAGAATGCACACCTTCACCATGTAGGCCTATAAATGACACTACATTTTTGGCTGCAGGGGCCAAGTAAAATATTATTTTGTTCTCACTAGCGCTAGAAATATCAATAGTGTTTAAATTATAATCATCAGGGGTCTCAAAATGTTGATGCAAACTGTTGTAGCCAACAATTCACTCAATGAGAAAAGGCATAATATTTTTTCCAGTACCCGATTCAAAATTTAATCATATTTCTAGTATTAATAGACACAATATTATATATATAAATAAAATAGCACGATCATGTTAATATCTCACTTTTCTTGAAAATATTCTCTATGTTAAGGTTTGTTTTAAGTTCGACACATTGCACTATATTTTAAATTAAAGTTATCAGGCTGATGAGTATTTATTGAGACCCACATTTGAACTAAGTGTGCTTGATAATTTGTTTCTTTATTTTAGTTATGATAATTTTAAGATGTCAACATTTATTCACATTCAACCTCTTGGAATTGAACTGTATATTTTAATTTTTGTCACTGTAAAAAACTAAGATTTGAGAACTTAACATAATTGTAAAAGTAGTCCTTTATTAATTTTTTTTCTGCTTAAATATATTGGTCAAGAAAGTCTTATAGTGCGAGGTGGTTTCTCAGTCCAATGCCCTCAACCCAAGCTTAGATTTTATCTGTTATTGTTATTGTTTCCATACCTTAAAAATAATAATCAAATGTTACATAAAAATATAAATTATAAAAAATCAATTGATACTAAATACTAAAACATTGAAATTAAAAACAGAAGTACACATTTGGATTTTCTACTCAGGATGGAAGTAATTTCTTCTAATGGTTTGAGACAAATGATTTTGACTTTCAGGTCAGTGTTTTCAAAGTGTTTGTTTATTTATTTACTTTACTAAGAAACTACATTATAATAAATCTAAGACATATTTTTAGTGGTAATGTAATATTTAAACTGATGTATGCTTGTAATTATTACATCATAAAATATCTAATCAGTCTAACTAGCACACAATAAATACTAAAATTATCAATTAATATTAAATTTGGAGTATTACTTTAATTATACTTAATTTGAAGTTATTATGTAGTTAATATAGTTATCAAAATATTTTTTGCACTGTGTCCTACTACCTGTTCACTGTTTAGGTTATATGCATGTGTAATAATTACTCTAATGAGTTAGGGGGAATTTAAAGGAAGTGTATCCTAATTTGTGTGGAGGTAGAATGGAAAACCAATTAGGAAATAAAAAACCTCAGTACACATAGCCAAGATTTTAGCCCTACCTTCTGGTCATATGCATTCTAGTCTATTGTGAGAGTGATGCTTTAGAACAGTGTTTTTCAACATTCTTGAATATGCGACACCTTTACAAGTAAAAAAATTCTGGCGACCCCCTGGGCGTAATAAAATTATATCAGTGATTTCAAATAAGACGTATTTGGCGCTGTTGGGCGGGGAGGGGGGAGTGCGCGGGCAGGTTGGTTGAAGATCAACGGTCAGCGGCCGCATGGGAATAGTCATTTGTCAGTTGTCAGAGTACGCCAACGTGAATGGTCATAATGGAGAAGTTTCTAAAAAGATCTGCGCAGCCCTCCACGTCTAGTACAAGTGGCAGTAGCAGAAGCGAGTCAAAACCGAAAAAAAAATAGACTTTATGACGACAATTATTTGAAATATGGTTTTTAACTGTCATGAATAATAAACCTCAATGTGTAATTTGCGGTGAAGTATTATCACTTGAGAGTATGAAGCCATCAAAGCTTATGTGTCACCTCTCAACTAAACATAACAAGGATGCTGATAAACCGTTACATTTCTTCAAACGAAAGCTGAAAACCTTTAACCATCAGCAAACTACTATGATTCAGGTAATAAACTAGTATTATTTGTTGTTTGAAAATAATATTATATGAGGTCTTTCATAAGAAACATAGCAATCTCCATTTTAGTTTGTGGTCAACGTCTTTACAAAAATTGATGTATGATTCTTTCCCTTGCGTTCAGAAGATTGTCGAAGACATTGCAACAGACCAATCGTTAGTAGTAAGTTCTCACATTCCTTACTTGATTTGGAAAAAATATTAATAAGTTACTTTTCAGAACTGAACTCTGACGCTGACAATGGGCATAGGTGGATACAAAATCCTTTTTTGGATATGTTAGTACAACTGGCTGATCTGACCACGAAGATGAAAGAAAATCTTATAGATGTTGCAGCTGACGGCATGCTTAAAATGGAATTTAATTCGCAAAAGATTGACGTCTTCTGGATGAAGAGAAAAGAAGAATATCCAGAGCTGGCAAGGGAAGCTTTGAGATTATTAGTGCAATTCGCCACTTCCTACCTATGTGAACTAACTTTCTCTTCAATGGTGAACATAAAAACTAAGAAGAGAAATAGACTC
>CABFWB010000923.1:142249-156338 GCA_902151455.1 Timema bartmani
TGTTTGTGGGGGGGGGGCGTGCGCGTGTTTTTTTTTTTGCGTGGGGGGGGGGGGGGGGCGGGGCCGGGGCGGGGGGCCCCCCCCCCCCCCCAAATCAAGCCTTTGCGAGCCCCCTGGGGTTCACGACCCACAGGTTGAAAAACACTGCTTTAGAACATTCGCCCACCAAAGCGGGTCAATTGATGTGTTAAGGGTGTGCATACTAAATGTGGATGTCTACAAGCAGTATAATTTTTAATTGAAAAAACAAGTTAATCCAATTACCTAGTTTTTTTAATATGAAGATATTTTAAGGTTTATAATTTATGTTTTTTTATGCCACTAAAGAAATATTTTATTTTAATCTTTAGGATTATTGCTGACTTTATTAGCTGCTCAGTTTGTTTGTTTTATAAGCTGTTTCTGTAAGTTGTGTTCTATTTTCCATTCATTTTGGTGGCTGTTAAGATTTTGATTTTACTTATGTTGTCAGATAATTTCAACAACATGAGCTGTCCAAGAACTTTAAAATATATTTTTTATATAACCAATAGGCCTAAGTGTGAGCCTTAAAAAAAAATGCCAAGACCAAAAATATACTTGAAGATTTTAATTTTGGTTTACAAACTTATCAATGAATTATTTATTGTTTGTTATAAACAATGGAAATACTTGAACTTTTATTAGAAAAACTGCAGGTTCTCAGAACAACATAAATGCCTTCATCAGTAAAGGAAAGTTTAAAACTGACTGTAGGATGAGAAAAGGCTATGCTCATTTTTATTTATTTATGAATTAACTGTATGAAGTTACTTTGTTTCTTTCCTAAAATAGAGAATATGCAAAAATAAACATATCTGTGGTTACTAATTAGTAATTAGTGTTTAACAGTTGATAATATAAGATTAGTATAAACATGAAAATTAGTATTTTATTGCCACCTTAGATGCTACATATAACTATAATATTAAAATGAAAACAGTTGCAATTGCCTTTTTTTTCTTTTTAGAATTGGATAATAATTTTGTATAACCAGCCTAGATATTGAAGAAAAATATATTTTGACCGTAAGCCTAATGAGTTTCACAGGTAATTGACTTTTTTTAAATTGAAATTCACTATGCGAACCAATAATTCCTAACTATGGCAAGATTCATCAAATTTGAACAAGATGGAGTCTTCTTGGCTAGGTCTAGACCTATTTATTAGCTCAGCTGGGCTATGTCTGAAGCCTCCCTGACATTATTCACAATGTTTAAATTTTGATCAAAATTGTTTTTTTCTTAAGGGATGTGAAAAAAAGTTAGTGTTTTTATCGATTTTTGTATCAAAACTTTTTTTGGGCAAAATAAATCAAATATTGCTTCAATACAGAGTTAAATTTTCTTTACATTATGACCTCAACAGTTCTTAAATATCTGTCAAGTGTGTCCTGGAATTTTATGACAACTCTTTCTCTTCATTTAAAAAGTTTCCCATCTAATGCCACTATGTTAGTGATGGATATTAAACAATTGTTGATATCACCATGTGAATAAAATTAAACTCTACTGAAGCAATATTTTATATATTTTAGCCAAAAATATGTTTTGCTATAAAAACTGCAAAAACATTAAATTTTTCTCACGTTCCCTAAATTCCCACCTTAAATCAGTACCTTGGAGAAGGTTCTTGAAGCAATTTCAATATATCTCATTCCCTTCCAACTACTATGACAACAGTGTGTTGAGTTTATATATCAATCCCAACCATGGTTTATTCTTATAAAATTAAAGGGTATGCTTTATTGGAATATATGCAGAGTGGATTCAGGGGCCAAAAACCCTAAGCCACTGGTGGCTTGGAAAATCAGGGAATACTCTGCCAGGTGCTGCTAGAACAGCAGTTAAAGTTGATTGATCATAGGTAGTTATTGATATTAAATAAAAATCATTAGGAAATATAAAATATTAGTGAAATGCTTGATTAATTTAAAATCAATTATTCTATTTTTAAAGGTAAGTTAATAACAAAACCAGCTTTAAACCATCACTTTAAAAAAAATCTATTATACAAGTTAAACAAAATAAACAGTAAAAAAAGTAGATAGATTGGCTTAAAGAATTGTATAAAAATTACAAGTATGAATATTTTAATTTTAAACCATAAAATATTATTTGTTTACAAATTATGTGCTTAGCCATAAAATATTGTGTATTTTGCCCCCTAGGGAGACTTAATGCAAGGGGTAAGGGTCCCAAAATATAAAATAAGGTTATTTCAATTCCAAATTCAATTACAAATATATGAAAACTACTGTGTAGGGGTGAGGATGAATAAGGCAACATTTCAAAGGTAATCTAGCCATATTTGCATGGAAGGAAATTAAGCAAATCATTTAGGAAAAACATTCCCCAGTACTCGACTAGGATTCAAACCCTGATCTCCCCGTTATCAGCAGGCCAGTAACACAAGAGTGAATCCTTAGACCACTCGGTCACTGAAGCGGATGGTAGAGTGTACTTAGCTAGTTTTCGCCATAATGGATACATAATAATTTATAATAGTTTTATTTTCAATGCAAACAAAGGTCATTGAAAATTAAATCAAGAGCAAGAAAATGGTGTGCGCCTGTGGGAAGAAAGAAAGGCAATCATATTTCTGTAATGCATTGGCTTAAATGGCCTGATGGAATTTGTGGACTCAAGTAGAAGAAGGCACTGGCGAGAGTATAGGGGGAGGGGAAGAGCAAAAATTAGTTTATAATATACTCAATATTCGTCTAGAGCCAGTCATTTTTATAGGGGTAGTGTCAATTCTGCTAGAAAAAATGATGTCATTTAATTATATATCAATTATGACAGTATAATTAAAGATTATAATTTAAAGACTGTCAAAGTAATGTATATATTTTAAAAGTTGCTTTGTACACCTTGCTTAATATTTAATTCTTTTATAGAACTATAATAGCCAAAGTATAAAGTAACACTCCAATATGTACGAAAACTATGTGATCAGGACAAGAGACAAAGTATGAAAAGGGAGTTAGAAAAAGTTCATGTGTCCAGTTGTGTGGTGAGTTTAGCTTACTCAAGGTCCTGTCAAATTTTAACACATTTTAGAGTATTCCACATCAACTGAAAATAAAAAGGTATTCCACATCAACTCATAATAAAAAAATATTCCACATCAACTCAAAATAAAAAAACATTTTGCCATAATCATCCAGGTCAATACAAGGCATATTTGGAATTCTCCAAAGTTAACAACAGGGATCCTTTGAAGCGCACTTCATTACAGACTATCCATGTAGTCAGATGCATCCGGCGAAGTTAAGTTAAGCTCCAGAATTAGTGGCTATATAAACTTTTAGCTACCACCATGAACCCTTGAGAGTCACACTTCAAAGGATCACACAACATGGCTATCCAAATAGGACACATCTTCTTTACATAGAGAATTATTCCTAAAGAAGATACAATGATTTTTTTAAAAATCTATATAAAACACGTCAGAATTGCAATTAGTTTAAATTGGTTTGTGTACTGGAAAAGGAGGGATGCATAGTTTTAATCAAGGATATGTTTTAGGTATATTTACCTTTAATTAATTTATGTCAGTGTTTTGTTGGCCTATGTGTTTATCCACAGTGATTCCTGCTATAGCGTTGCCCAGTATAACGTTATTAATAGTCAGTGACCCTTTTTTTCTATATAATGTTGGCTGTGACTAGCTCCAATGTTGTTTTTCATCCGAATGGATCACGCACCAAGTTTAAATTGCTTGCTAATCGCCCAATTCTCATCTGTACGATGTACGATGAGTCATCCAAGCCACATCAGGCATTACTTCCCACCGCCTTACCATGAAACTTTAATTTTTGCTCCCACAAGATACACTGAATAGTTTAGGCATATTATAGCAGATATAGTAAGCATAGGGTGTTCATTTGAAAACTTTACACCAAAATCTCTCAAAAACAACGCATTGTAGAAAAACACATTTTAAACAAAAGTTGTTTGATTTTGGGGGGGAAGTAAGGTGGTAAGGCTGGTATGACCTTGGGTGGATTTGCTAAGGTCATGCATGATAAGGTCACTTTAATCTTTTTAAATGAGATTCCCTATTTTTTATTACTTATTCCTGTACATCACATTGTGCCATTTTCAAAATGGTGTTTTTAAGCTTTTTAAAGTAAAAGCTATCATGAGAAATGAGCCTCACAAGTTTCTGAGTCGCCGGCACCGGGCGCGGCATTAGAATTTGGCCTATTCAAACATAGCTCGGGATCAGTGGCGTATTCTTTGGGTATGCTAGTCCTGCGCCGCATACCCATAATTATTTGCAAAAGATGTATACTTAGAAAATCTATATTTGTTAATTTTCCGATATTATTGTGTTTTGAATCATTCTTCTTCCAAGTGCTCTTACCTATCAGCAAACTCCAAAGGCTTGCTGTTTGAGAAACGCAAGCTAGCTTTCACTTCAAGAAAGAAAGGTCCTAATGACCTTGTCCAATGTCTATGTGACAGCCACCCCTCCTCTCCTCAAACCCCAAACATAGGACAATAAACCGTCAATTTTACCACTAAAGGCTTGCTATTCTCGAACAGCAAGCAAGGAGGCACTTGTGCCAAATGTTTAAAAATAAATCTAGCTATCAATTATTATTATGATTAATTATTATAGCCTAACATAATTAAAGTAAAATTATATTAAATTAATCCATGTATTTGTAAAAATAAAAGATACTACTTGTACCAAGCATTAAAATAAAGTTTTCTTAAATAATTGCGGTGCAATACCTTTGCACTATAGAATAATTTATCTACATGTATTTGGCAACATGATTTTCACCCGCCCAGCAGTTGAGAGTAGTGGAGGGATTCTTTTATTTTGAACTGAAGTATTTAGTGCTCGTAGTTCTCGGGCGTGTAGTAGGTCGTTTTGGAATTTAGGTCGCGCTTTTAGTTTATTTATTTTATCCTAGAATGTTGTCTAGGCTTTTGTGATTTAATATCGGTGTACTGTATATAAACAATTAGTTATATTTTGAGGAAACTTGTATATTGATATTATTGCATTATGAATGAAGAAGTGCTAAACTGTCCAGTGGAGGATTTATTAAATCACTCATTTAGTAGTAGATCTTATAGTGAAAAACTTTTTATTTTTAATAAAGGTAGGCCATGTCCATCTCTGCCACTACTCGTAACAGAACATAAAGACAAAAAGTGTGAATATGTTAGACATTTTAATATTTCAAACTATGATAAAACAAAGTGGTTGGCGGGCAGTTCTAAATTTAATAAGTTATTTTGTTGGTCCTGTTTGCTTTTTTCTAACGAGTGTACTGTGTGGACAAAGAAGGGTTTTGGGAACTTAAATGTTTTAACAAAATCTGTCCTAAAACATGAACGGTCAAAGAACCATATTAGTGCTCACCTTCAGCAAAAAGCTTTTGGTAGGACACGTATTGATTTACAGTTGAACGAACAATTAAAGATTAACGTGTCTCAACATAATGAAAAAGTTCGGAAAAACAGACAGATACTCGAGCGACTCATTGATGCCGTGTGCTTTTTAGCTAAACAAGAGCTACCATTTCGTGGTCACGATGAATCAGAAGATTCTTTAAACAAAGGAAATTATAGGGAACTTTTAGATTATGTTAGTGAATATGACTCTTTACTTGCAGACCATTTAAATAGTTCAACTGTATTTAGAGGTACGTCCCCTCAAATTCAAAACGATTTGATTCAATCTATTAATAGTGTATTGAGTGACGCAATCCTTGAAGAAGTGTCTAAAACACAGTTTGTGGCGATATTGTTGGATGAAACAACGGATGTCAGCAACAAATCACAACTATCATCAGTTGTTCGCTATGTAGATGAAAGTGGTAATGTGCAAGAACGCTTTCTGCACTTTGCTGACGTGAGTAAAGACAGATCAGCTGTAGCTTTGTGTGAACATGTCCTTCAAGTAGCTAAATCTTTTAATTTTGGAGAAAAGTTAGTTGCTCAAACTTACGATGGTGCAGCTGTGATGTCAGGAAATATTGGTGGATTGCAAAAGAAAGTACGCGAACATTATCCACGAGCATTATTTGTTCATTGTTACAGTCACGTTCTTAACCTAGTGCTTCAGCAATCTGTGTCGTGTATTGCTCAGTGTCGCATCTTTTTCCAATCTCTCTCTGGTCTAGCAGCTTTTTTTTCAAAGTCAACAAAACGAAATGAAGCCCTAACAAAGTTTGTTGCTAAAAAATTGCCAAAAGTAGCACCTACTCGTTGGAATTTTTCATCGCGACTTGTAAACACTGTGCATGAGTTCAAAACATGTTTGTTAAGTTTTTTTGAAAACATTTTAGAAAATCCAGGAGACTGGGACAGTGACACAATTGTTCAATCCCAAGGATTTTTGTCATTTTTAAATAGTTTTGAAACAGGTTTCTTACTTGATATTTTCTCTATTATATTTTGTCACACTGATATATTATATAATATTTTGCAATCCAAAAGTATGGATATTTCATATTGTTTTGAGAAAATTTCAGAAGTTAAAATCCTGATTCAAGACTTTAGGGACAGTGGATTTAAAAAGTTGTGGGAGAAATCATCCCCTGAATTTCAACCAGATCAGCAAAAAAAGAGACAGCATTTAAATGATGAGCCTAACCAACGCTTCAAGCGGCTATTTAATGAAATTTGTGATCATCTTTTGATACAAATTACTGATAGGTTTTCATCATTTCATGATCTGTATTTCATTTCTCTTTTGGATCATACTAAATATAACACTTTTACTAATAAAAATACATTTCCCGAGGAGCATTTTAACAAATTGAAAGATATATATGGTCCTATCTTCGACTACATACGGCTTAAGAATGAGCTTACCGTCTTGTATAGTTCGAAAGAATTTCAAAATATGTCTGCAATGAAAATTGTTCCATACATGAGACAAAATGATTTAGACTCAGTAATGCCAGAAGTGTATAAATTGGCTACCCTAATATGGACAATTCCGTCCACCACCGCAACTGTAGAGCGAACCTTTTCTGCTTTGAAAAGAATAAAAACTTTCTGTAGATCAAAACAAGGCGAGGAAAGATTAACTGGACTATCAATGATTTCAATTGAAAAAGAGCTTCTTAAACATTTAAGAAAGAATACTCCCTTCAAAAACAAAGTAATTGACCACTTTATAATGAAATCTCGTAGATTGGACTTCACTTTCAAATAAAATTGGACAAAAAACTATAATTTGTGTGAATATAAGTGATTTTCTTTGATAGTGACAGTTTTATTATGTTGATCTTTGTAGCCTATATTCTAGTGTAGTGATATTAACAGACACTCTTCTAAGACAGGTGCACCATCTAGCAGAAAAGGTAAGAATCCTTACAGACAATTTAATTACAGTTAGAAAAAAGTTGTTTATGGCTTATAAATTAAACGAAGTCATGGGGTGAAGGGAGGAGGAAATCTGGCATGTTGGTGGGAGAGGGGGTAGATAATCTTGACCCCACCTCTTTATTTTCACTCTGTTGGACATGAAAAATAACCTCTAAATTGCCAATATTTCATATTTTTCGTGAGGATGGATCACTAAACTTTTCTTGCGAATACTATAGAACAGCATACCTGTTAAGTTTATCAGAATACGCCACTGCTCGGGATGGTACAAGTGTTTGTGTGTATGATCGTAAACAAAACATTATTTTTACTACTAATGCCAGTTACAAATCCATTGGTTGCCTCGTTTGCTTTCTACTGTTAACATCCAATCTTGAAAAATGGTTTACACTCTGGAAGAGAGAACATAATTGATTTTTTGTATGGAGCCGAGGCTCAATGTGCTTGAAGAACGGCAAGAATATTCAAACAAAGACACTAGCATAGAAAGTATCACATAGTTATGTTTGGGATCTTGTTTCGAAATTTATCAAAACTGGATCTGTCGCAAACAAAAAATGGACTGTGCATACAGTATTGAGTGAATTATCTCAAGTGGAAATTTTGAACACTTATATGGTAAATCCCAAAATGTTAGTGCTGGAAGTGTCTAAAATAACTAGTGTATCAATTGGTCCAATTCATAAGGCATTAAAATTAAATAAGTTTCATCCATATAAAATGCAGGTACATCGTAAGTTAAGCGAAGATGATCCTGATAGGCGAGTATAGTTTTGAGAAGAAATGATCGAATTATTGAATGGGAGTCTATTGTTATTAGAATGTATCTGCTTTTCTGACAAGTGCACTTTTTTCTCAAGTGATTTTATAAATACACACAAATGTCTTTATTAGAGTGATCAAAATCCTCTTATTTTTACTGACTGATACACACAATGGAAAAAAAAAAGTGGGGGAAAGTATATTAGGTGACACGATTATTGGTCTGATATTTATTTATGGAAATTCGACAGGGGGAAGCTACTTGGAAAGGATTGAAGAATATATTCATTCTCTCATAGTGTATGCATGCCTTTTACATTTACAGCAAGAGGGAGCAAACCCACCATATCCCCCTCACCATACATTACTCGTTCGTCAATGGCTATGGTTAGACAACAGATTTAATGGCCAATGGATTAGCAGAAGAGGACCAATTGAGTGGACAGCAAGGTCACCTGATTTAACGCCCCTATTTTTTTTTTATGGGAACATTTAAAGTTCGCTATTTATGAGACTAAGCCAGCAAATATCAAATAGTTAAGAAATAAAATAACAATGACATGTAGACATATTACAAAAGCAACCCTAAGAAACGTCAGAAGTGAGTTCAAAAATATACTATATTATTGATTAGCTCAAAATGGAGTGCATTTCGAAAACCTTATTTAAACTTATAGTGTATACAGCATTAAAACCATGTTCTTAACATAAAATTGTCCATACAATACTTTTATTTTAATGTAGAATAAAAAGCAAGATATTATTGGTGTTAATTTTCACTAAACCATAAAGAGTTATGTAATAAAAATAAAGAAAATGAGTGCTAATATAATATATGTACTGCTCTTTGAGGTTGTAAGGTAGCTTGCTGGCTAAACCCTTGCAATATTCTATATTTTTTAGATAATTGCAAAGCAGAATGGATAGTTACAAGCAAACCTGGAGTTAGAGAAGGCCTTAATTCCATAAAATAGTTCAAGACTTTGTGTGTGTGTGTGTGTGTGTGTGTGTGTGTGTGTGTGTGTGTGTGTGTGTGTGTGTGTGTGTGTGTGTGTGTGTGTGTGTNGTGTGTGAGAGGGGCCATGGGAGGGGGGGGTATGTTTGAGTTCTATGCCATACGCGCTCCCAATTATTTTTTGCTGTTGTATACATCACGTCACAAGCTATATTTGGAATTGCTAACCACAATGATTGGTTTTACTTGGTAACATAAAGCAAGGCTCCCCCTTTCCAGAATATTTGCTACTATGAATAGTTGGTTATGAATTTATTTTGATTATCATATTCTACACATGTAACACCAATAACAACTTATCTTTGAAATATTGTCAATTTATTTGTGGGAACGTGGATTAAAACAAAAAAAACTCTTGCACATTTCCAAGAAAAACATTATAGTATTTATTTAAATATCTCAATTTTAATGTTAGATAGTCAATATTATTTCCAGTTAAACTACATGATAAATAACTCCTTTCTTTGTAATTATTTTGGTTTTAAAATGGAATTTTATGTGCTTCTTCACAGTAATAAATGCCTATATGTTTATGGGACCAGAGTTTGATACCATGCGTTGTTCAATTTTACTACAGTGGCCTACTTTGAATTATTATTGACAAGTTTTTTATAAACATTTATATTGAGAAAACTTGTAATTTATTCAAATTTACGTTGACTGATTATCAGTTTCTACTAGATTAAATGTATAATGTAATCTTTTTTTCTGTACAAACTCATTATTTTACAAAGTTAACTCTGAAAATTCAAACAATAAAACTAAATATGTTTAAAGTATGTACTAATAAAATTAAGTGTGAGGAAGTTTTAATAACTTTAAAGCAAGGATAAATATTGCATTTGAGCTACGAGCTTAAAAATCATTTTACCAGATATGTGTCAGGGTCAAAGATATCCAGGAATCAGTCAATTTTATTTATCCAACACTATATACGCCTTCTGCAAGACAAGCAAGCCTCTTTCATGGTTTAAGCAAGGACAACAGCACAAGGGCAAGCCCTGAAGGTGGCAGGCATTTATCTACATGAAAAGCGTCTCTCACATGAGCAACTTTATGTGGCGTGTTCCTGTGATACTTCTAGCAGCAGCCTGTAAATGCTTTCTCCTGGGTCTCTAATTTTGAAACGTGCGAACGTGGCGAGTCGCTAGCGGATTTCTCGCATCTCGCACACAATCTCGCAAACCTCTAATTTTGAAACGTCTCCGCAGCGAAAACTGATGTCACACTATCGACCTGCGAGAGGATTCTACTCACCAGCCTCACACCGTGCGAGTAGTTGTTTGTCTATCGAGTGGAGCAAAACAAAACAAGATGGATGCACCTCTTTTACTTCGTTTACAAATCTTACAGGACGATTTTGAAGAAAGAAGGGATAACATTCAACGGCACATAATATTTAATCAAAGAGAAAATCCTTGGGCTTTATCAGAGACCAGATTTATTAAGTTATTTGGGTTAAATAAGAAGTTGGCGAGGCAACTAATTGCCTCATTAGAACCAAGATTGCCAAGAGTGACACGTAGATCTGTGATTCCTACTGATATCAAAGTAAGTAAACACTTATTTAGTATGCTTTTTAATCCTATTATAGACCTATTTAAGAATAGCTACTTAAATTGCTCTAATAGTTCCACTCTTAACTTAAAATAAAAAATACCTATCTGCATAACTAGTAGCATACTCAAGACTATAACCTAGGTGTAGAACTTAAATAAATTGCAATCGTGTTTTGTTTAGTTTATATTTAATAAAATCCTAAATTAGATTTAAAAAACTTCAACCAGATTATGTTTAATATCGAAACTACATAATATTTGTTAAACATGGAATGCCATAAAAATGCTAATATTTTTAGTAAACAACCACTTACGTGTAAAAATGGTGCTGAATAGGTCTAATTATAGTTTTAAGTTGGAAGTTTTAGATAAGTCATTTTATTTGTACTCTTATCACAAGCCCATTGTAATTTTAAATAACTATGCAGGTTTGTCGAACCTATTATATTATTGTAACACAATTCGTGGGTCTTGTACACAAACCTGTACCATACTATAGAAAAATTGTGTTTATAAAAAAGTAGCACTACATAATAGCATTATTAAGCACAATAAAAACACTGTTTTAAGAAAAGTTTAATATTAGGATTAATTGTTATTAAATTGAATAGCATAGACTACAGTACTTGAAACATTGTAAGCTATAATTTTATTTAGTTTAAAATTCAGGGCTTATTTGGGTTTGGTTTTTTAATTATAAGTTAGTCAAATAAAATGTGTTTGGACAGTCTTATACTTTTTTTAATATTGAGGTCTAAAAATAATACATCGATGAAATACCTTTGAAATATTGTAGGCCTAATATAATTTTTCAGGTGCTTGTTGCTTTAAGGTTTCTCGCAACTGGGTGCTACCAGATGAATGTAGCTCAAGATAAGGTGTTGAATGTTTCACAACCCTCTGTTAGTGTTTGCATCAGTCAAGTATATGATGCAATAGAAGGCATATTTGGGCAATGGATTATATTTCCCCAAACCGAGGAGGAAATGCAGCAAATCAAACAAAGGTAGGTACCTTTTCTATCACTTATTGTAGTGCCTTGAACCCACCTTTCTTTTATACACACTTTTACTCAATGTTTTTTTACATTGCAGATAGTCACAGTTTGGTTTAATATGTTGAACACATTGTAAAAAAATAAGTCAAAACAATATACTAAAAGAAACATAAAACCTTTCATAACAGCTGATCAACTTAACATTGTGTAAACAATAATAACAATGTAATGTTAATAATATCCCCACCAAAGATGTATTCAAAGTAGCTCCACTGTTTGCCAATTTAAAACACTTTTTGAAATATGAAATAACCAAATAGTGCAATGTGGATTTTATTTAAAAAATAAATTATGTAGAAAATAAAATGTAATACAGGGAAAATGGTAATTTTAACACCTCCAACACATAGGTTTGTCATACTAGGAACAATATGTAGGCAACATTTTATCACAAAAACAGTTTGCATTTTAATGAATTTTGTAATTTGTTAATATTTGATACTATCTATTTAATTTTTACGTTTCCATGTACAAAATGTTAGAATCTATTAAATGTACATTATAAATTAAGACTAAAATTGATCTTTTAACAGTCTTCTAAAAAAAAGAGGAAAAATAAACCTTTTTTGTTCAAAGTAGCCCCCACCTGACAGCAGAAGTTTTTGTAACAGATTTTAAATTATTTGTATTTTTATTAATATTAATGTTATTATTAGGAATTTACTTTGCCTTTTTTTATTTCCTAGATCACTGCGGT
This sequence comes from Timema bartmani, assembly GCA_902151455.1. Taxonomy (NCBI): domain Eukaryota; kingdom Metazoa; phylum Arthropoda; class Insecta; order Phasmatodea; family Timematidae; genus Timema; species Timema bartmani. The sequence continues at coordinate 154,719 of CABFWB010000923.1, forward strand.
ATACTTGAAAATTAATAAAAAAATTATAGGCTTAAGCTTATATGTTGCCTGCTATTCTACATATGTGTGTAAACTATTACTGCAATTTACTTTACTTTACATCCATTACTGTTTCCAGCCTGTGGCTTGGGTCAGTTTTTTTATTCAAGCCAAATTCTTTTCACTGTCAGCTTTCTAGGCCTTGTAATCTAACTTAAGACATCCAGTCCCTGGCCATTAATTTATCAAAATGAAAGAGTAGACCCACAGTTCCCCAATGATAAATTTTTCCGTCATGCCGGGAATCGAATCCGGGACCCTTAGCTCAGTAGGTAGACACGCTACAGACTGAGCTAAGGTGTCTGATTGTAAACAATTTCTGCAATCATTATTTATTTCCAACCTAAATTATCCACTAATAAGATAAAGTCCTAACTTTAATTTAAAGTTATAATATTGGCAATTCCTACAGACATGAGTAAATATATTTCAGTAATTGTAGAAAATGTGCACACTTGAGGAATATGTCCATAGTAATATTACATACTTTTAAAACACTAGCTTAATGGTATAGTATTAAAAAAAAACCTAGGCCTACCTGTGTTTTAAGGTTGTTGAAATTGATAACTAAATTGAATATTACTAGGTTTTAGGTTTTGGCAAAAATACCATTTCCCTGGTATTATTGGTGCAATCGATGGCACTCATGTTGCAATAATTGCACCTTCCCAAAATGACGCAGAACACCCGGAGCATCTATACATCAACCGGAAAAACTTTCACTCAATCAATACTCAGATAGTAAGTAGTCTACATGACAAAATATTAGTTCATTGATAGCCCAGGTATAAATAAGGTGCATAAAAGACATAATCTTGTGAACTAAAACTAAATAATTCTTTTTGTTTATAGATTTCTGATGCTGACCAGCATATTTTATCTATTTGGCCACGATACCCAGGTCGTACTCACGATTCTTATGTATGGCACCGATCTTCAGTGCGGGTAATGATGCACAATAAATTTAATGAAGGATCAAGACATTTTTAGCTTTTAGGTTAGTTCACAATATTATAAACCATTTTACTCTACTCTATATAGTATTTTACAAAATTAACATGGTATTTTGTTAGTTATATCCCTTGGAGTCCATATTGATGACTCAAATTCTGGGAGCAGAGCCAAATACCCCCGAGGCAAACTACACTGAGCATCACTGCAGTGCTAGATCTGTAGTGGAGAGTACCATTGATCTTCTAAAGGCTCGTTGGAGATGCCTTTTGAAGCATCGTACCCTCCACTACCACCCTAAAGTAGCAGCCAAAATTATAAATACCTGTGCTGCATTGCACAACATGTGTTTGTGCAATAATGTCCCTCTGTTAGAAAATGAGGAAGGGATGCCAGAACAAGTTCCTCATCTTAATGAGGTACAAAATGTTGAGCGAGTTTGTGACAGGGCCATTGACCTTCGTGTTCAACGAGAACTAATAAATAGATATTTTGCGCTAAGAGATGTTAAGGGTCATTCCATGAAATATGGGACTTGAAATACCCCCAAAAAAGTTAAACCCAAACCTGTGTCCAACTATAAATTTTATGAACATAGGCCTACATTTAAATGCAAAAAGTGTGGTCTTT